>APFE030590977.1:223626-308795 GCA_000404065.3 Pinus taeda
TGATGTTGAAGGGCCAATGGACCCTATTGATCCTCCCCCTTCTCTAGGAAAGAGGCCATCATGGCTCAGGGACCCCCTCGAAGATGCTGAGGGTCATGCTGCCCCAAGGGGGACATTCCGAGAAAGCAAGAAGCCGTGTAGATACCAAGAGTATCTAGCTGCCATGAGTACTATTGTACAATCTGAACCTGGATCTTTTGAGGAAGCCATCAAGCATCAAGTCTGGAAGGATGCTATGCATGGGCTAGGAAGGAATTGACTATGATGATATATTTGCACCTGTGGCACGATATACCACCATCCGATCCATCATAGCCCTTGCTGCTATGCAAGGATGGAGTCTTCATCAGATGGATGTCAAGACCGCTTTTCTGCATGGTGCAATAAAGGAAGAGGTGTATGTAGAACAACCTCTGGGATTTGAAGTTCAAGATCGAGACACTTATGTCTGCAGGTTGAAGAAAGCCCTCTATGGGTTAAAACAAGCACCCAGAGCTTGGTATGAGAGGATGGATAGTTACTTGATGAAGCTGGGCTTCACTCGAAGCAATGCTGATCCAAAACTTTACTTCAAGGTTGTGGAAGGAAAGCCTCTCATTCTAGTGCTGTATGTGGACGACCTCTTCCTGACAGGTGATGACCCTCTCATTCATCAATGTAAGAGGGAGCTTGCTGCTGAGTTCGAGATGAAAGACCTAGGACTGATGCACTATTTCCTAGGCCTGGAGGTCTGGCAGAGACCTGGAGAGATTTTCCTTTCTCAAGGAAAATATATTGTGAAGCTTCTGGAAAGATTTGGGATGGTGGACTGTAAGTCCGTGTCGACACCAATGGAACTCAACTTTAAGAAGTTGAGTGGCAGCGCTACAGGGCCTATCTTGGCCAATCCTACTGAGTATCGTCAACTCATAGGAGCTTTGATGCTCTTAGTGAACACCCGTCCGGACATATGTTTTGCAGTGAATACTTCTATGTTGCACGAAACTTCTAGGAACCTGGCGTTTCAAGTTGTACTTGTACTTGAAACTTTGAAACTTGGCCGAAACTCGACTATCATGTAATCATCTATGAGAGTTAATATGGACTTGTTTTTCCTTCTAAATTGTCATCTATGGGTCTTATTCCCTTTTTTCTTGCAAGATAATGTGTTATTCACTTATATATATATATATATATGACATTTCGGCCGACGTTTCCATTTTTGGGAGGTGACGTTTCTAAATGTACTCGTTTTAGAAACTCCGAAACATTTCGGCGTTTCGTGCAACTTAGGAATACTTTGAGTCAACAGATGGTTGAGCCTCATCATTTTCACTGGGTTGGTGCCAAGAATCTTTTGAGATATCTTCGGGGCACGATAAACCATGGGCTGAGATACACTGCCAGGAGTGTGATACTCCGTGGATATACTGATGCCGATTGGGTTGGCAGTGTGGTGGATCGTAAGAGCACATCTGAGGAAGCTCTTTAGTGAGCTGTTTGGACATGTGCTAGATACCACTGTGATACTCTGTGATAATCAGAGTGGGATTCGTATGACTGAGAATCCTGTGTTCCACGACCGATCCAAGCATATTGATATCAGGTACCACTTTATCCGGGATATGGTATAGCGAGGCGCCGTAAGGCTCGATCATATAGGAACTGATGAGCAGGTCGCGGATATTCTCACTAAGCCCCTGGGGAAGGTCAAGTTCCTAACCTTCCGTGAGAGTCTTGGTGTCGTGGAAAGACCCTATGATGTGGGTCCTGTTGGACGATGAGCTCTGGGAGCTCTGGGGGGCTTTGGGGATAGCTTCTCGGAGCTATAAGCACTCATAATGCTTCTGCCCCACCCTTGTGATTATTGAGCTGGTTCGCCACTCATTTATCTGTGCCCCGTATGCATCTTACCCATTGAGTTCAGGGCTCATTGGAAGTACCTCTCATTTTTTGGCCAATGAGGTGTGGAAAAGCTAGAGACTATTAGCAAAGACTGATGGACGCATCAGAGATTGCCGTACTCCCTATCTAGGATGGCATGGTCCAACCACTTGATCTGGGATCAAGATTTGTGAGGTCTGGGACCTCTGGACTGATTATGTCAGTCGAGGGATGATGTCTTTGTGACTGACCCACTTCTGTTCTGAAATAAAGAAGCCAGCAAAGCAAGTTTCAGCGGGATGACTCACGATGTTGATTGCACTAATAGATGGAGTTCTCCCTAGTTGAGAGGGAGTGTTAAATTTGGACAACTAGGTCCAAACTCCATGTTCTGATGCTCAGATTAAGAGGCTAATATTTTTGTTGGATTCCTCTTTCTGAGAGGTGTAAAATCCATATAAAAATAGTCTTAATCCGATGAGCAGAACTTATATTTTGAATTTATTATTCTTAATAAATTATATGTGCAAGGTCAACCAGTTTTGTAATGTAGGCTCACATGCCCAACAGATGTGTCACACACCCTCATTGATGGATATAAATACAGGAAAAGTTGGAGAGAATTTCAACACAACACAACTCACATCTTCCTCTCTCATCCTAAAGAGTACGAGCTACCTGGAGGATGAATTTCAGCCACACGTGGGAAGGACGAAGAGGACAGACCGTACGGCTGAGCTGTAGTACGATTTTCTGCTGCTAGGGTTTCGCAGAAGTTTGACCAGCGTTGACTTTGGTCAACGCTTGGTCCAATCAAGCTGAAAACTTGTGGAAGGTTCGATTTTTGAAGGCCGTACTACCTGGCACAAAAATCGAGGTCAAAGGGTTGACCGTTTTGCTGCTGCGTTGACTTTTAGCTTGCTGCCCCTGCGTTGACTTTTCAGGACAGCGTTGACTTTTGTAGAATTGACTTGGGTTGACTCATCTACTGGTTGGAGGGTTGTTGTGACACATGCTGGGCTGGCTGACCAAAGGAGACTTTGCTGGTTGAAGCATCCTGTTGACCGCCGAAACGAACACACGCATTTTTCCTGTTTCTGATTTGTCTTCTGTAAGATCTGCTTATATGTTCTATCTGCATTTTGCTTAACTACTTGTATGATTGCTGTGAGAAAAGTGAAATTGCTCTTAGCATAGAACATCTACAAAACTTTACACATACACATACCCGTTTCAGAAACTCGTATCTATTTCCCCGTTTCGTGCAACTTAGGGGGAAACACTTAGAAGTTTCCTCGCCCTGGCGGCGTGGGGGAGTGGGGGCACACTCCCCACCTTGGGGGACGTGTCCTAGTGGAACACTGAAAAACACTCCTGAGCTAATGGGCATATTCTTCTTTTGTCATTGAATACATACATATCAAAGTGACTTTAAGGCTTATTTGTACAAACAAAGATGAGCATTAATACAACTCCTCTATTGAGCAAACTAGACTAAAAGGGGCACTCGCCACTGATCTAACCCACACATGATCCAAAAAATGACGTGATTCTTATACAACCCGAAGATACAAAAAGGAGAGAAACTAGATATAACTCAGAACTTTCAAATTTTGTGTTTTTGATTGACATCGCCAGTAGGAGTACTTCAATTTGCAGAGAAAATAGTTGTTATTGGAGTGGGAGAAACGCTATTTGCACTGGCACCTAGAGGAGGGCAAAGGGGGAAACTTGAGTTTTCCTTCTTGCTAATCCTCTAATCTAGGGGATCAACCCTTCTATTCAAATGTGACAGAATGCTCAAGGAGATATCAGCCCTCCTGAAGAGGGGTTATCCAGTGCTAACAATCTGTTTGTTACGACATCCATCTTAGAACTTAGTCTTGGATTGCCAATTCATGTTGACGAAGGGAGGTATGAGTGGCTAGTAGCTCCCCAAAGTGCATATTTGTACATGTAGCTAGGGGTAGTGCAAAAGTAATCAGAATTAAACTGTCTGCTATCTTTTGCTATCTTTCTCAATGCTGCATGATAGACTGTCAAACTACCACCGTTTTTTGTGAGCTGACTTCCTGGAATGAAAGCCATATGCGAGGTTGAATAAATCCCACAATGCAAGTGTGGCAAGTGTGGGAGAGGACATGAGGTAATAAAACCTCCCTAGGTGACGTAACTTATCCTCATGGCGGAGGGTGGTGAGTGTATGCTATACATGACTTTATATACTTGGCAGTGGCTCCAATTGATGCTATTGTGACGCTACGCTTGTTGATCCATAAGGTTATCATTTATGGTATAGCATTAGCAACATTTGTTCCTTTGAATGAAAATCCCCCCCTCTTGGTCCATGTTGATAGCCAAGTTGGCCTGCAAATCCATGAGTTGCTTATTTTTCTACTTGATGTGGAAGCATTCGACATCACATCCTAGGAGGTGAACCTGAGCTTGGATTTAGTTGATGATGGCTTTCAATCTTTAGATGTCTAGCCTTAGATCCTTTATGCATGTACCTTATTATCATTTGTGAGTCTCCAAAAAGACGATTGGGTTGAAGGTGTTGAAGTTTCTAATTTTACTTAATTTAGAAACCCTTCATGCACTTTTCTTGATTTATTCCTATCTACTTGTTAATTTTTCTTTAACAAGTTATTTACAAAGTAAATATTGAAAATAAACACCAGTGCATGCTCAACATATTACAGATTAGCAACTAAAAGAAACAAGAACAAACACACCACATGACACCATTTTCCCCGGAAAAACCCAATGCGGGAAAACCGGTGCAACTATCTGAGGGTTTTCTTATTAAGCAATATCAGATTACAATTTGGGTGCCATAATTGGCCTACCCAAAAGAGAATTTCCTTAGCAGCTATACCTCACAGTTTGAGAGAAATCTCCTAGCAGAAACACCGGAAAACCCTTCCGGCAGCTCCTCAGCACAAAACTACTCCTGCAACCCCAGTGTTTGCCCAATCTGGACTGCGTCAACCCCTCTCTGTCTCACTTTGGCCCTGTGTCAGCTCTAGGAGCTTTTGCGTCAGCTACGCTGGCCCTTCTGGTTCTCTGCGCAACACTTGGTTGCCTCTGCGTGGCCCTGCGTGAGCCCTTGTTGGCTTTGCGTCACCCTCCTTGGCTGCTGCGCTGCTCTCCCGGCACAATGTATGCCTTCTTTGTTCCTCTGTACTCAATGCCCCTCAGCTGCTCTCCCGATCACTGATTCTATCTCTCTTAGCAAACCCTGCTCTAGAGAATAGAATGACTTGTCATCTGGTCTGCTCTCCAAGTGACCCTCAAGCCTCCTCTTATACTTTTCCTGTTGACGATTCAACGAACGAGATTAAGTCCCTAATCAACGACTAAGATTAGATCTGGCTTGATCCATGTCTTTTGGACCACTCTAACACAGATTCATATTAATACTCATTAATATTCTATTTTCCCTAAGTTTAAACTTAGAGACTCCATTAAAAATATTAATTATTTTAATATCTTCCGATCTATTTAGATTTGCCCAATCCCTTTCTGGGTATTGGAGATCTCATGTGCCCCAACCTCTCCACCAAATTTCGTGGCTAGAGCACATTCGATGCTACTCCAAATCAACACTCCCTCTTAGCGAGCACTATGCTCTAGCAATACTCCTCACTGAGTATTACTTTGATCATCCGGCATTGGTATCTGTGTTGATGCTAGGCCTTATTACCCAACATCCTCTGCACAGCGACCTCCTGTACTGCCGCCCATGGTTTTGCCACTGCCACTGCTGCATCTGTACGACAACTCCCTTTGCATCCGTGCTGCTACTGGTCCTTTCTCCCAGCACTACATCCACACTGCACCTCCTCTCATCACGTTGCATCGTGTTGCCTACTGCTGCACTGCAACTCAGTTACTGAGAAGTAAGTAACTGATCTCCCCACTGACCTCCCTGTTGGGCTAGAAACACTCACTGATGCTGAAGCTCCCTCTGTCGCTGATAAGTGCTCCCTCTCTTTGACCTCTATGCTGCTGCAACAACTCCCTACATCTCGCACCATTGCACACCTCGTTGTGCCTTCCTGCACTGGTGCAACACTCTTGTGCCTCTCACACTGCTGCAACCTACTAGCTCTATGCTGTTTCGGGACTCCTGCACTGTAGCTCTCTCTGCCGCTCCATCCGCATCCGTCTCTATTTGCTTAGCCAGTCCTGCTACTCCTCGTCGGGGCTCTCGTAGCAAGGTCTAATCCAAGAGGCTGGGTACCTCGAGGATCCTGCCCCTCATCGCCTGTAATCCGCCTGACTACAGCTCGATGTCTCCCCACTTCCGCTCAAGTGGTGCATGTGCACTCATGGCACAATCCTTGTCTGTCAAAACTTCCTTCTCTGCTTGTGCTGGCACTGCCTTAGTCTCGGAAGACTCTCCTTTTCTCTTCTTCCTTGGGCACTGGGTCGCATAGTGACCCATCTCACCATAGTGGAAGCACTTGATCTTGGAGAGATCTTTCTTCTTCCGCTTCTCCAGCTTTCCCTCAGATGCTAGGGCCACATCCTCGTCCTCCTGCTTGACTTTGATCCCTTTGCTGCTGCTAATTGTCTTTGACTACCGTCTAATCTCTTCCTGGCGAAGAGCTGCCCACATCTCGTCCCAAGGTAGTAGAGTCCGTCTACCCAGGATGCTTTGGACAAACACTTCCCACTCCTCTGAGATAACATTCAAGCCTGTCTCACCATAAGCTCCTGATCCAGTGTCGCTCCTATAACAATCAACTGATCTCGGATCTCATTCAGTCCTCTGAGGAAGGAATCAATCGTTTAACCCTTCTTCATCTGATACGACCTCATTTGGTTCTCTAGCAGCATTCTTCTCTACACAGAAGTATGCTAGTACAGGTTCTTGAGAGCCTCCCAAATATCAATTGCCGTTTCCTTCTCGGCTATATGTGGTACCACATGATCCTTGACCCCGTCAAGGATAATGCACTTGGCCCTCACCATCGCCTCCTCGTACTTGTCATTATCATTGGGGTCGACTGGGATAGTTATAACCTTCAAGGCGAAGTTCTTGACACGATTCCTGTCAAGCACTGATAAGATTCTGGCCTTCTAGACTACGAAGTTCGATGCTCAGTCCAGTCTATCCTGGTCTCTTACTCCGTGTAGTGCCATGATGCTCCTCTACTTCCGTCCTGGAAGTTCTCTGTTCGACTCCTTTGAGTCTCTACTTCTCGTCTGGAAGTTCTCTTCTGGACTCTCTTTGAGTCCTAATTTCTCTTCTAGAAATCCCTCTGCCGCTTGTCGAGATGCCCCCTACTCTGATCGTCTTGTGCAACTGCACTGCTGATCCGGGTTCCTTGGCTAGAAACCCTCGGCAACAACTCCTCTGGCTTTGCTTTGTCAGGTATTGTTCTGACTACAGTATCTCACCAACTCCACTCTGCAATATTCTTGTAGCCTTCTAGACCCCAACAACTACCTCTTTGTGAATTGCGTCAGCCCCTCTTTGCCTCACGCTGCCTCTGCGTCACCCTGGATGGGACTGCGTCAGCCCTGGGATGCCTTGCGTCAGCTCTCTGGCCCTCTGTGTCAGTAATGCTGGCCTCTCTGAGGCTCTGTGCAATTCTCGGCTTCTTCTGTGTGGCTCTGTGCCACACTTCCTTGGCTTTTGCGCTGCTAGAAACAACTTCTGTCACCTTGGGACAACTGTTTTCTGCTGCTATTGCTCCGCTCGGCTGATGTCTTTTAGTTCTCTTGTGATCTGCAATGGCACTCTGATACCATGTTGAAGTTTCTAAGTTTACTTAATTTATAAACCCTTCATGCACTTTTCCTGATTTATTCCTACCTACTTGTTAATTTCTCTTTAACATTTATTTACAAAGTACTGAAAATAAACACCAGTGCATGCTCAACATATTATATATCAACAACTAAAAGAAACAAGACACCATTATTTTTGGACCAATGTTCCTAGAAAAACCTAATGCGGGAAACCGGTGCAGCTATCTGAGGGTTTTCTTACTAAGCAATATCAAAGTACAATCTAGGTGCCGTAATCGGCCTACCCAACAAAGAATTTCCTTAGAAGCTATACCTCACAGTTTGAGAGAAATCTCCTGGCTGAAACCTCGGAAAACCCTTCTGGCAGCTCCTCAACACAAAACTGCTCCTGCAACCCCAGTGTTTGCCCAATCTAGACTGCGCTAGCCCCTCTTTGTATCACGATGGCCCTGCGTCAGTTTCAGGAGCCTTTGCGTCAGTGATGCTGGCCCTTTTGGTGCTCTACGCAGCACTTGGCTGCCTCTGCATGGCCTTGTGTGAGCCCTTGCTAGCTTTGTGTCACCCTCCTTGGTTGCTGCGCTGCTCTCCTGGCACAATCTCTGCCTTCTTTGTTCCTTTGTACTCAATGCCCCTCAACTGCTCTCCCGATCACTGATTTTATCTCTCTTAGCAAACCTCGCTCTAGAGAATAGAATCACTGATCTGGCTTGATCCATGTCTTTTGGACCACTCTAACACAGATTCATATTAATATTCATTAATATTTTATTTTCCCTAAGTTTAAACCTAGGGACTCCATTAAAAATATTAATTATTTTAATATCTCTTGATCTGTTTAGAATTTGCCCAAACCCTTTCTGGGTATTGGAGATCTCATGTGCCCCAACCTCTCCACCAAATTTTGTGGCTAGAGCACATCCGATGCTACCCAAATCAACAGAAGGGATTTGACTAAGGGGATACCTTTGAAGAGTGCGTATGCTTCTGCTGGTTATTGGTTTGCGCACCAAGTTTCCATGCAAATTTTCAATTGTTCCTCTAGGGTGAAAATAGCTCCTCCCCTAACCCCACTCCATCCCCCCTGCCCCCCCCCCCGGCAGCTGCCTCCCCTAATGACCTACTATTATGTTACCCGTTTGAGCACTTACTGTTTATTTATGGTCCTATTTAATCTATTGTTAACATTCTATTGTGTTAGTCACTGCTTAGCTTGCATTGGCTTTCAACTGCAAGTTTGTGGACAACAATTTTGCCCTTATATGTTCCAAAAGGAGATGCTTCTAGGCAATACAAGAGGATTGAGTGTGTGGATGTCAAAAACGTTCTTGATTTCTTTTCCACATTGGTTGCAATTGCAAACTTCAAATTTGAAAGCCACTTTTATAAAACAATTAATTTTTGTGTATATTTTGCAAAAAGATTTTATTCTGTAGCATTACTGAATTCATGCATTATACTGAGCTGTTTCTGACTTCTCATAAGTTAGGTTGTTACACCACGTGCTAGATATCTTGGCTTTATTGAATCCTAAGTTTTTTGTATGTGAGTGTTTTCTGCAGTATCAAGTGAAGCTTGTACATGATATAGAGGCTGTTGTTGGAAAACAGCTGGAGGAGTATCACTGTAAAGAGGATGATGTGCTGAAAGGTATCACACAGGTGAGTGTCTCTCATTTGGTTATAACTCTTACGAATTACATTGCTGCATCTTGATTTCAAACGTAGTCTAAAACTGTTTAATGAGATAAATTTTGGCTTGTATGCTGCAGGTATATAAAGCCAAAAGGATGGCAACAATGAGGATGGTTGATGATGGTTTTGAGGCAAAAGCAAAAGAAAGGAAAGAAATGAAACTTAAAATGTTGGTGGAAAAAGGATTGCTGAATAAAGATTCTATGAAAAGGAAAAGAAGAAACAAGGAAAAAAATTCTGTTGATGACACATAAGAAGCAAAAGTCTATTGAATTTGAAACTAAAGCAGTCCAATAAATCAAACAAGGTTCTCTTGTGGCAACTGTCATCTGCGACAGTCGCCATTGATTGTAACATTTAATGGAGCAGGTCCACCAAAGATCAACACCTTTGTAGCCATGATAAATGTTGAGAGGGAATATTTATATCTAGAATATGAGTGTTATAATCATCCATGCAGGCATTCTATTTATCTTTCCAGCAATAGCTTCCTTTTTAGAAAAAAAAAAAAAATAATAATAATAATTTTTAAATAGATGTTAATAAGGAAATCGTTGATATTCACTTCTATCTTGTTGGATGCTTATATTTTTTGTGAAATTATTAAATTCTTGTACTATTTTCTAAACATATCATCTCCTGGTTTTGATTTGAAAAATTGGATGACGTTTCTTATAGCACTCAAGGTGCATATACATCACTTTCATGTTCCCATTGCAGCATTTCATTTGGGACGATGAGCTATTTTCTTTATGTGGGTGTGCTTATGGTTCCAGCTTTGACGAGGAGTATGTCATGCTCTCTTTAGACATTGATTAGAACAAATACGGTTGGAATCAATGCTATGCAATGAATTGAAATAAAACGATGGATGACATTTCTTATAGAACACAAGGTGCACATACATCACTTTCATGCTCTCATCACAGATTTTTGGTTGGGAGGATGAGCTATTTTCTTTGCGTGGATCTGCTTATGGTTCTAGTTTTGACCACGAGTATATGTCATGCTCTTTCTAGACATGTCGATTATAACAAATAGGATTGGAATCGATGCCATGTAACTGGAGCAGAGCAACAAGGCTTATGAATAAAGCTATAAAAGAAATGGAATTGGTTGGTGGCCCCAATAAAAGATTCACATCACAGATCTACATGAGAAGCCTAACGTGTATTACACATCGACTTAGAAGATCATTCCTGCAAAAGATAAACTGATACAAGGGTGAATCATTGTGTGAAAGTTTTTGGATCTAAATCAGCCCATTTTCAACACCACATACAACTAAGTCGTCCACTGCATGAAATTTGAGATAAATGAACTGAGGTTGAAGAACCTTAGATGGGAGGAATTCAAGATAGGTAGGCTACTAGGCATCCATCAACAGAAGATAAGGAAATAATTCTCTAAAATTATATTATTTTAGGAAGGCTTCTAGAACAAAGGATGCAAAAAGTTCCACGCAAGGGTAAAGTCCCTTGTGGTGCATTCAACTTTCATGTTGCGGTAAGCACAATGAGCTAGATGCACACAGATGGAAGTTTGGACCTGTAAAAGGGACATAACATGAACAACTTTCCCTCAATCTGCATTCACTATACAAGTAGTATGGTAGTTTGGAAGTTTGGACCTGCAAAAGGGACATGACATGAACAACTTCCCCTCAATCTGCATTCACCATTCAAGTAGTATGGTAGTTTGAACTGAAGAAGTTGGGTCTTTTTGTAGTATGAGAAGAATAAGTCTGTAAACAACAATACAATGTTCCACCAAGTTTGTTGGACAGTGCAACCAATAGATCCTGCTTGTATATTGAAGACAGAATTATTTATAAATGTATTTATTGATAAATTGATGAATGAATAAGAATGATGATACAATAATCCTTGTGACAATTTACTTTATAGCATTGATGGGTCACAAGGTGAAAGAGTATGTGACCCTTGACTTTTCCTTTAATTAATTAATTCTTATTTATATTTAGGCCGATAGGCCTTCCTTTGAAAGGGACCTTCGTTGTCCTTTTCATTGTGACGCTGACACCTGCCATCCACATTCAGCGGGCATAGCTTTCCACATTCAGCGGGCATAGCTTTTCATTGTGACGCTGACACCTGCCATCCACATTCAGCGGGCATAGGATTCGATTGTTTGTGACACTTGTCCGATGGGCCACAGCAAAATGCACGACTGACGGTAGAGGTTAGATGTTCAATTACGCAACAAACTTCTTTTTGCGTTTGACTCCATGAATAATTTCACCCCAACAGTTTAAATACCCCACTACGCCTTTCCTCTTCCCATTATTTCTAATCTGGCTGTTGTGAGTTTTATCGTCTGGAATACGAACTGACATTTTGATTTTTACAAAGAGAAGATGGTGAAGCCAGGAGGATCATGGAATACGAACTGACATTTTGATTTTTACAAAGAGAAGATGGTGAAGCCAGGAGAATCATGTCAGGTTGAAGGATGGGCTGCCAAGGACGACTCTGGCATTCTCTCGCCCTCTAACTTCACTCGCAGGTGACAGAAAATAATGCTTGGAGATAAGTTTTTTATTTGCAAGAAATTGCCAGTGGATGGGAAAATTCAGTTTCGCTTTATTGAAAATTTTAATTTATTTTTGACAGGAACACTGGATCCCATGATGTAACTTTCAAGGTCGCATACTGTGGAGTCTGTCACTCTGATTTGCACCAAATTCGGAACGAATGGAAAAATGCCCAATACCCAATGGTTCCAGGGTAATGTTTTTCTTCTTTTCTTTTGTCCTTTTTTTCCACTGACCTTACCTTAGGTCCCTATCAATTCATGCTCAATTTTAATTTTCGATAACCCTATGAAATTGCAGCCACGAAATCGTAGGGACTGTGCTTGAAGTGGGATCAGAGGTGAAGAATTTCGCTGTTGGAGATCACGTGGGCATGGGCTGCATGGTTTGGAGTTGCCAACAGTGTGATTCTTGTAGCAAAGAACAAGAACAGTACTGTGAGAAGGTTGTCTGGACATATAACGGCATTTATTTGGATGGGTCTCCCACATTTGGAGGTTATTCTTCTTTGATGGTTTGTGACCAAAGGTACAATTAGCTGTAACGGTGCCTGCAAAATGTTTACTTTAGAAGAGATTATATATATTATGAAGGTCCCTGCCTGCAAAATGCTTACTTCAAGAAAATATTTTATAGATAAAAATGTTCTATAATGCTGTGAAAATGACATGAGAATTTCTTGTAAATGTAAATGATGTTTTATTATTTCCAAAATCTTGTCCTGCCAATTTTTCTTTTGCCAATCTTCCTAATCATAAACAGAAATATCCGCATGTATGTGTGAAAACTGTTAGATTCATTCAATACCCAGTGGTGTACCATGAACATTAATAAAAAGTAATCACTCAGCAGCAAATTCCTATTTACCTGTGATTCGTCTTGCCACAGTGTTTTTAATTCGCTCCCCGACACTTGAATAACCCTTAAATTTTTCATTGGAATCGAAGAAGGCAAGGAAGAGCTAGGACACATTCCAGCGAAGCCATAAGAGATTTGGGAATTCCACCCTTTTTAAAACGCCATCCAAGAGAACACCTTCAGTATCAAGAAGTTGCAACCTCCTCATAACAATAGCGCCATATAATTCATCGTCATAGTATTCATGAAGAACCATCTTAACTCCTCGCACGGTTCTTATATGTGCATTCTGAAAAACGAGATGCAATAGCTATTAACTATTGTGGCTTGCAGAAATAGAAAAAGAAGTAAAAAAATTGAACCCAAATTTTTATTTCTCAAAATGAAGAAAAAAACTGAACCCAAATTTTTATTGAATAATCTACAAAAGAAATGGGTGATTGAGCACTTACAGATGATAGCGACCAGAAATCGTCGATTACTTTCTCTGTCCAACGCCAAAGCCGACGCGGCAACCTTGAATCCTCAACAATATCTCTCCCCATAACCCTAACCTGGTTATGCATAGGTATGTTATTTAGACTATCCACTTCTACAAGACTCTTATTCTCTAGATTTTGAAACCCTAGCCTTCCTTTCCAGCCTGATCCATCCCATATTCTAATGGCACTATCTCTGTTTTGTCCAATGAAAAAACATGCAATGTCTAAGAACATTTCTTTCTCCTCTGCAGTGAGTGAATTATAACTTCTCATAAATGTTTGCTTTATCTCATTGGGAAGTGTATGTTGCAGACTCTCAATTTCGTCTTCCCAGTCAGATATGTCTCTTCCATAAAGAAGTGCCCCAGATGCTTTCAAAGATATGGGCAATCCATTACACGCTTCTAAGAAGCTTGGTCCATTACACGCTTTTAAGAAGCTATCCACCAGGTATCGAAATCCTGGGAGCGGATAGGGCTGGCCGAAGGCATGGGAGCAGAAAAGCTCCCGGGAGTGTTGTGGGTTCAGCCCGGTTAGCCTATAAATTGATGATTTTTTAACTGTTGAGCTTCTGAGAACATGCTTATCTCTAGATGTAATCAATATTAAGGTACCTGGGTGGAGATCATGAATTTGAAGAGGCAGAAGTGCATCAACCTGATTCACATCGTCAACGTCATCCAAGATTACCAAGGCGTTGGAAGATTTGAGAGGGTCTATGAGCATCCCTTTACCTTCATCAACGCTGTCTACTGGTTGATCCAATCCAGTCAAGCTATTAAGAAGTTTTCTCTGCAACACATTTAAAGAACCTTTGGCAGCATGATCTCTCACGTCAAATAAGAAGCAGGATGTTTCATAATCTGAATTCTTGCGATTGAAGAATTCTTTTGCCAACATTGTTTTTCCTGCGCCACCTAACCCCACGATCCCCAAGACCCGAGGTTCCCTGCTTTGCCCGAGTTGCTGCAACAACACTGTATCTTCAAAATGTTTGACCATGTCATCTAAACCTGTTGGATATTTTGCAACGTACAAGTCTCGCTTTTTCACCATTTTGGACACAGACGTTCTACCACATTAGCTCTTTGGTTATTCAGAAGAAAATAAATAGAAGCAATGCTAGGCAAACCTGCATAGTCTGACCATCGTGGCGTTACCTTGGAAAAGTGATCATTCGTGGCAACTGAAAGCAGGTCGAAATGGTGGCCTCGCTCTCTCAATCATATTCATAAGCCACGTCCAATGAATCAACCCTGGAATAGGTTGCGTCGTCGCACAACATAGAAAAGGGACCAACTGTGGTAATGGAAGGCAGCTCCAAATGATGGCCCTTCGCTGGGAAGGCTGCATGGTGTTACCATCGTGGCACTGCCAGAGAAGGCATCAATCGTGGCAACTGGGGGTGGGCAGCCCCAAATAGTGGCCACGCAAACCTTACTGAATATTTTTATTATTTCTTATTTTTAACTTTTTTAATTTAGTGAAATGAGTAAAAAGAACACGAATATACTGTCACATCATAAGTTCAAAATTGGCAATATAGTTCTATTTAATAAAAAAAATTCCTGACATTAACAGTAGATGAAACATACAATACCGCTGACTAATTTACTTACAAAGTCACTTTAATGCCATGTTTTCAGATTTTCCAGGTTACTAATGCTATACTTTCAGATTCTGATCAATAATCCCCTTCTTGTCCACCTATGGCTTTACATGCAATACCGCCCTAAAGCGTTATCCTGTAGGTACACTTCAGTAAGTTTCATATGTGGCTTGTTTTGTGCCCTGGCTCACAACCTCTTGTTTCCAGTCTACCTATACTATCACACAATACTAGATATACTTGTATTGATATGCCCATTGATGGTACCTTCTTCAGCGATCTGTGGTCACAGCTTGTAGCAGCTTTAATTTTATTTCAAATGTCTTGACATTCTAACATGTTTGTTTGTCCTTTGCAAATTTGCTTGTCCAGTGTGCTCCAAATCTAGTAGATCTTGTTAATGCTGATTGGCCCTCTCATGGTATATTTTACACTCAGCATTATGTTGTGATTGATCTTGGTTGACTGTTTTATTTCATTAATTGTAATCATAACATTGAACTAACCTCCAAAGCACATAAATTCACATGTATCACTGAACTTATTTCATTCGCTTATGCTAAATGATCTTCATGAGTTTGACATTTATTTCTAGCACTCATAGCTTGATTGATTTATTTCCAAGCTTGTTGATCACACCTCGTAGTAGGGGCTAAGGTTGATCATATTGCAGAGGAAAAATATTGGCTATGGGCATAGTGGTGCTGAGAACTGCTACTAGGTTTTAACAGTGACATTTATTTGTTAGCCAAGCCATAGTTTTTATTTGGAAAAAATATTTATGAAGGAAATGATGCTAAGGAAAGAGAGTTGGTTTTCATAAGCTGCGAGTCATTGAAAGCTGGATATATATATATATACATGTAAATATGTTCTGAGAAGTACCTTGCAAGAGGATTCCCCAGAAGAGAAGCTTCAACGTTCTCACAATTATCTTCTTAATTGAAGGCGCCATCTCAGTGAATTTCTGCAAAGATTCTGCCATTTAGTTTATGATGATAGTGTTCCAGGGAGTGCAGCAGTGAATTACAGAGGAATCAAGATGATAAGGAATGATTCCTAGAGCCCTATGCAGAGGCAAAATTAGGATTGTAGCTTAACATAATTTTGTGAGAAATAGTAGCTTAACATAATTTTGTGAGAAATAGCCATAATGAAAAAATCCTACAATGTTGATGCAGGTGAACATGGTTTAATCTGAAGGATTTATGATTAGCTTATTTTTCCTATAAGTTCTTGAAAGTACTGTTTTAAGGCACTTATTTAAGGCAATTACAGTGAGTTTCTAGGTTGGATAAATTACGTGTTCAGAAAAGTGAAAGTCAATAACAAAAAAAAATCCAAAGAAACAGGAAAGAACTGCTATCCTGAATAAAAGTAAAAGAAAAACAAAAGCCATTTTCCAATCATGGGAAAGCGCTTTACTATATGAAATTGAACACCCTGTTAAAGTAATAGGTATATGGGTGAAAACCTATTCTCTTGTAATCTATAGGCCCCAAAGCTCCTCATAGATTAGATTTCATTCTGTAACTAAATTTTGCAATTCCAATTTAATAATCCTATTGGCCTCTCTTTGTACCTTTTGGGACAATTGCTAGTTATACTTATGTTTATAACATTGTCGCCTCCTCAAGGAATGCCGTGTCCTCAAAGCTTGAGAACTAGGATTTTATCTGGTTGGGCACGTCTCTGTGGTGAAATGAAGTTTATTTGTGTTTGTGGGTTTGACTTCACTTGTGATTTGAGTGTTGGTGAGGTTCAGGTGTATTGTTTGCATCTTTTCGAGAGTGGAAGCTATAACACCATATAGTTTATGGTGTTGTCCTTGACAATTAATTTCCACAAATAGTTCTTCAAGATTTGTAATATAACTTTCCAACTGCATCAACCATTTCGGACCTAGCACTATATCCATCCCTTTACGCGATAGAGTGTAGAGTTCTTTTTATAGTTCAAACTCTTGTATCTGAATTGACATCTTACGACATTTTGCTACTTCTTCGACCTTTTGCTTGTTAGTGACTGTTATGATGAAGTCTTTCTTGGGGTACACGAAAAGGTTTAGTTGTTTAGCAACACCAATGTCTACACAATTATGAGTATTGCTAGAATGTACTAGTATTGTGACATTTTTATCTTTTATGACTTCTTTAAGCTTCAGGGTCTTAGGTTGTGGCTTCCCTACCATGGTTGTTGGTGGAGTTGTAGAGTTGCTTCCTGTTTTTCTTAAACACTGAATCCCTTCCATTCTTAGACGTGGTGGAACATATTTTGTAATCAATGGTTGTAATTGGTCTTTTGGAGTAATTATCTTTCCTTGAAGTTTGTTATTTTCATTTCTATTTCGCTGAATGCATGAGATTGAACTAGTGATGCTTTTTGTGGTGTATTGTCATGGTCTGAATGTGCACTGTATGTTACTATGATTTCATCATCTGACTTTTGTACTTCTACTTGCCTTTCATTTACAATATTATAGTAGTGTAAGGACATGTCTTCACATTTATGTTTTTCTTCTTTGCCCTCTCTTTGGTTCATGGCTAGATGTGTCTGAGCCTTTTTCTGCATTGTAAGTATATAGTTCCTTATTGTTGCATCTGTGACCTAACCAATGCTACACACCAAAAGTGGGTAACCCCATAAGAGAAAAAAATTCTCCTACTTTGCACAATCTGCCAAGTCAATAGCTCTATTCTTGCTTAACATATAATGATATGCCACATTCCTTCACCATTTGCATTGGTCAAACACCTATCACCATTTGACATTCCTTTTGAAGGAATGTGGGTCACCACTGTGCACGTGCTTTAACCATTTTGCAATCATATGATTTTACTTAATGTTTTGGGCATTCTAACATGGATAAAAGGGCAATCTAGATGATTGAATGAACTTCACTATAAACTTGTTCTCTCACCTTACTAGGGGGTTAGTCTTTGGCCCTAGTCCAATGGGACCTCCTCTAAGACCATAGGGTTATAGGAGGGGCACTACTTTGGAAACATAGAGTGAAGTAGCATGTCCATGTCCATTCCATACTTACCACTCTTCATCATTTCGATGATTTCATGTCCATCCGTTGGGTTTACTGTCATTGGTTCATTAGGATTGGCACTTTCATATTCTCATTTTTGAATCAAAGCCGAAATTTTTTCCCTCAAGGTTGATGTAGCTATAAGAAAGATAAAAGCATAAAATGGCCTCAATGAAAGAAAAAGAAAACGTAAAATGCAAAAGATGTTTGGGACATTGGTTAGCATGTGTGAAAATGCCTAGCATGAGCTCTAACTGTTGGAATTTCTAAGTCTAACTGTTGGAAACCCTTCATGCACTTTTCTGATTTATTTTTGCCTACTTGTTTTGATTAATTAACAAGTTATTTACCATGTAAATATTGAAACTAAATACAAGTACATGCTCAACACATTACATATCATCAACTGAAAGAAACAAAGCAAACACACAAGTGACACCGTTGTTTTTGGACCAATTTCCCCGGAAAAACCCAATGCGGGAAAACCGGTGCAACTATCTGAGGGTTTTAATTATTAAGCAGTTTCAGAATACAATTTGGGTGCCAAAACCAGCTCACCCAACAGAGAATAATCTCGGCAGTAGTACCTCTAAGTCAGAGACAAATGTTCTGACTGAAACCCCAGATAAACACTCCAACAACTCCCAGCTCCAATCTGTCCCACGAAAACCCCAACGTCAGCCTCTAGGGACTGCGTCAGCTTTTTCTGGCCCTGCGTTAGCCTTTGGAGGCTCCGCGTTAGCCCTTAGAGCCTCTATGTCACCCATGCTGGATCTCTGAGGCACTACGCAACCCCTAGCTGCCTTTGCATGAGCCCTGGCTAGCTCTGTGTCCCTCTCTCTAGACTTCTACGTTGATCCTCCTAGTACTATCTCTGCCTCTCTGCTTCTGTATTCACTGCCCCTCAGTTGCAATCTCTGATCACTCTTTCGACTTCCTCAGCAAACCTTGCTCCAGAAAATCGAAATCTTGATCAACTCGGTGTTTTCTCCAAGTGACCCTCAAGCCTCTTCTTATACTTTTCTCGTTGACAAATCAACGGCTGAGATTAAGTCCCTAATCAACGGCTAAGATTAGATCTCGCTTGATCCATGACTTTTAGACCATTCTAACACAGTTTTATATTATTTCACATTAATATTTTATTTTCCCTAAGTTTAGACTTAGGGACTCCATTAAAAATATTAATTATTTTAATATCTCCCAAACTGTTTAGAATATGCCCAAACCCTTTCTGGGTATTGGAGATCTCATGTGCTTTAGCCTATCCACCAATTTTCGTGGCTAGAGCACATCTGATGCTACCTCAAATCAACACTCCCTCCTAGCGAGGACTGTGCTCTAGTAATACTCTTCATTGAGCATCACCTTGATCATCTGACATCGGTCCCTGTGCTGAGGCTAGGCCTGCTGCCCAACATCCTCTGCACTGCTGCATCATGTATTACTACCCATGGCCTTGCCACTGCCACTGCTACATCTGCACTGCAACTCCCTCTCATCCTGTTGCATCGTGCTCTTCATAGCACTGTCACTGCTAACTGCTGCACTACAACCTAGTTACTGAGAAGTAAGTAACTGATCTCCCAACTCTGACATCTTCGCCAAGTTAGAGACACCCATGATGCTGAAGCTCCCTCTGTCGCTGACAAGTGCTCCCTCTCTGACCTTTGTGCTATTGCAACTATTCCATACATCTCACACCATTGCACCTCTTTGTGCCATCTTGCATTGGTGCAACACTCTCGTGCTTCTTGCACTGCTACCTCACACTGTCCTAGGAGTCTTGCACTATAGCTTCCTTTGTCGCTCCATCTGCATCCATCTCTAATGACATCCTCCAGTACTGTTACTCTTCTTTGGGGCTCTCGTAGCAAGGTCTAATCCAAGAGGCTGGGTACCTCGAGGATCCTGCGCCTCATCGTTTGTAGTCCGTCTGACTACAGCTTAGTGTCTCCCCACTTCCGCTCAAGTAGTGTGTGTGCACTCATGGCATAGTCATCGTCTGTCTCCACTTCCTTCTCTGCCCTTGTTGGCG
Source organism: Pinus taeda (assembly GCA_000404065.3). NCBI lineage: Eukaryota > Viridiplantae > Streptophyta > Pinopsida > Pinales > Pinaceae > Pinus > Pinus taeda. The sequence continues at coordinate 243,522 of APFE030590977.1, forward strand.
CAGCCTTGGTCTCAGAGGCCTCTCCCTTACTCTTCTTCCTTGGACAATGGGTCGCATAATGATCCAATTCCCCACAGTGGAAGCATTTGACCTTAGAGAGGTCCTTCTTCTTCCGTTTCTCGTGCTTTACCTTAGATGCTAGGGCAACATCCACCTCCTCCTCCTCCTCCTTGATTCGGATCCCCTTGTCGTTGCTTCCCGCCTTGCTCAGGCTTCTGATCTCTTCTTGGCGAAGAGCAGCCCACATTTCGTCCCAATCTGGAAGGGTCGCCCTGCCCAGTTTGCTTTGAACAAACACCTCTCAATCTTTTGAGATTGCGTTTAGGGTTGTTCTCACCATCAATTCTTGATCCCGCGTGGCCCCTATGGAATTCAGTTGATCCCGGATCTCCTTCAATCGATCGAGGAAGGGGTCAATCTGTTCCCCCTTCTGCATCTGGTATGATCGTAGCTAATTTTCTAGTAACATCCTTCTCTGCATAGAAGTATGCTGGTACAATTTCTTTAGGGCCTCCCACATCTCATTTGCCATTTCCTTTTCAGCAATATGTGGTACTACATGGTCCTTGACCCTGTCAAGAATGATGCTCTTGCCCTTGCCATTGCCTCCTCGTACTTGTCGTTATCAGCGGGGTCAACTGGGATAGCTATCGTCCTCAAGGGGAAGTGCTTGACATGATTCATGTCTAGAACAAATAAGATTTTGGCCTTCCAGACTACGAAGTTTGAGGCTCCGTCCAGTCTGTCCTGGTCTCTTACCTCGTTCATTGCCATCTCGCTGCTCCTCTACTTCCCTCCTGGAAGTTCTTGGTGTGGCTCCCTCTGAACCTCGATTTCCCTTCCGGAAACCCTTCTGCCAATGTCGAGATGCCTCCACTCCGATTGTTTAGTGCGGCTGCACCTTTGATCTAGATTTCTCGACTATAAATCCTCAGTAGCAACTCCCTCCTCCTTGGCATTGTCCTGTTAGGTATTGTTCTGACTACAATACCCCACCAGCTCCACTCTGCAGCTTACCCATAGCCTCCTAAACCCCAACAAACTGAAGGTTAGAGCTCCTACGCTTTGCCCAATCCCGACATCGGCAACTTAGCTTCCTCAGCCAACTGTGTTAGCCCACTTGGCCTCTGCGTGAGCCTGTCTTTGCCTCCCTCGGCCTCTATGATGCCTCTTCCTGGCTCAATCTTCATGACACAGGCACTGTCACTCCTTCCTTGCTGTTACTCTGCTAGGAACTTCTGTCACTCGGGACAATTGTTTTCTGCTACTGTTGCTCTGTTCGTCTGATGTCCTCAACGTTCTTGTGATTTGCAACCACGCTCTGATACCATGTTGGAATTTCTAAGTCTAACTGTTAGAAACCCTTAATGCACTTTTCTGATTTATTTCTACTTACTTATTCTGATTAATTAACAAGTTATTTACCATGTAAATACTGAAAATAAATACAAGTACATGCTCAACACATTACAGATCATCCACTGAAGGAAACAAAGCAAGCACACAAGTGAAACCGTTGTTTTTGGACCAATGTTTCCGGAAAAACCCAATGCGGGAAAATCAGTGTAACTATTTGTGAGTTTTAATTATTAAGCAGTTTCAGAATACAATTTGGGTGCCAAAACCGACTCACCCAACAGAGAATAATCTCGGCAGTAGTACCTCTCAGTCGGAGACAGATGTTCCTGCTGAAACCTCGGATAAACACTCTGACAACTCCTAGCTCCAATTTGTCCACAAAAATCCCAACGTCAGCCTCTAGAGACTATGTCAGCGCTTTCTAGCCCAACGTCTACCCAACGTCACCCTGGCTTGCCCTGCGTTAGCCTCTGGAGGCCCTGCGTCAGCCCTTAGAGCCTCTACGTCACCCACGCTGGCTCTCTGAGGCACTGCCCAGCTCCTCGCTGCCTCTGTGTGAACCTCTCGCTGGCTTCGCATCCCTCTCTCCTGACTTCTGCGCTGATCCTCTTGGTACTATCTCTGCCTCTCTACGTCTGTATTCACTGCCCCTCAATTGCAATCTCTAATCACTCTTTCAACTTCCTCAACAAACTTTGCCCTAGAAAATTGAAATCTTGATCAACTCGGTGTTTTCTGCAAGTGACCCTCAAGCCTCTTCTTATACTTTTCTCGTTGACAAATCAACGGTCGAGATTAAATCCCTAATTAATGGCTAAGATTAGATCTGGCTTGATACATGACTTTTGGACCGTTCTAACACAATTTTATATTAATTCACATTAATATTTTATTTTCCATAAGTCTAATTAAAAATATTAATTATTTTAATATCTCTCAAAAATTTTAGAATCTGCCCAAACCCTTTTTGGGTATTGGAGATCTCATGTGCTTTAGCCTCTCCACCAATTTTCGTGGCTAGAGCACATCTGATGCTACCTCAAATCAACACTAACCCTATCATTAACCATCACTTGGTTCTTGAGCACTTAATGCTCTATCACATAATAAGTAACCCTTGCATATTCCAACCTTGATGAACAAGAATCTGGCTCATCACTAAGGGGAAAGTCAATGTTATAACATTAAAAGAAAGCTTGGACATTTTAGCTATACTCCTTATCAAAGCATTATAAAAAAGAAGCGTAAGGCACAACAAAGAGGTGGCAAAAGGAGTTCGAGGAAAGGGGTAGCTCTTGATTGCTACTCCATATATCTATATACGTAGGATGATGGACATCCAATCGCTGGTCCTATGACCATGGCACCTAGCCATGAAGCATCCACCACTATCACAAACACTTTTGAATTGAAGGGTTGACCTTGGAACATGTCACCTTCCTTTAGGGGCTGGAAACACCTAATAGGGTTGACCATCTAGCCATCCCTAACAAGGTAGAGAACACTTCTATGAGACTTGGTCTTGTTTGATATTTGAAGGTAATTCTAGTTTGAAGACTTATTATGCCCTTGGCAATTATGGTCGACTATGATGCATCTATGGTCATTGTCTCTAATGATTGTTAGCTTTCACTTGAGTTTGAGATGGTTTTTTCGTGTGGTCCTTCATAGAGCAACAAAGGCCTTGAGGGCACACTTTCCATGCCTTCACTACACATGATGCCTGGGTCGTACTATAATTTAGAGAGAAATGATGACCTTGGAGATACAAATTACAACATTTCCCCTGTAGGTTTTAACCCCGTATAGAAATTACTTGCATATGGATTCTAAAACACAGAAAATAAACAATGCGAGAGCATAACACATAAAACACATATACACAGAGATTTTCCCCTAGATCTCAAAACTGGGACTACCATCTTGATTTTTCATTATGTTCCTTTCAATGTTATAATACATATTTATACATGCCGAAGCATCCAATACCATGGACCGAAAACCATCGCCTCCAAAAACATTTGCGAAAATCATGCACAAAACCATAGGTGGGTCTGCCCAACTTAACATAGGGTCCAAAACCAAAATTTTCCGGGGTGTTGCCTCGGACCCCACAAAGTGGGGTTATGGGTACACTTCAAACACCTTGTGACCCCCCCCCCTCCTCCCCCACCCACTACACAATCGACACAACAAAGGGGGGCTCCGTCCCCCTCTCTAACCCCCTGGGTAACTACATGGGCTAGTCGGGGAAAGAATATAACACAACCCAACATCCCCTTTATAAGGGAGCGTTGGGCACTTTGATGATCCCAACAATTGATTGACACCTCAAATCACCCTTAGATGCTGAAACATTGAGCTCACTTTGCTTCGTATTGGAGATTCTTGATGCCTTGATGTTGTTTGATGGGCATGACTTGATTCAAAGTCCAAATGATGTTGGTCATCCCCATGATGGCAAGGAAGGGCTTGTATTGCAACTTGGAGCCACAATGCTTGGGAGAGTGTGCCACATCATCCTTCTAGCCACTTTGGATATGATGTAGGGCACCCAAAGGAGGGTTTTAATACTTGGAGGCATTTTGAGGCATGACTTGAAGGCTTCTTAATTGAGTTGATTATGATGATTGAACATCGATCTTGCTATTTTTAGAGCATTTAATGCCCAAAAAGTGCATGATGTCATGTTACAAGAGAGTTTCAATTTATACACGTATGGGATTTTAGTGTCATATTTTGTTATGTTAAGCTATTGGGTTGGCTTGTAACCCATTTTCTTCATGTGCACTCAAAATTATACTTTTCATAGGCCTTTCAGGCTAATTATCCTGAATGATTGACCTCATATAAATAGAGGATGTCTCATTTGTACTTTTTGTCATCACACTTGGATTTTGGTTTTCCCCCTTACTCCGGGCATCTATCCATTATCTCTTGAATTAGCTGTAAAGACTCCATCACCCAAGTAGGAATAGGAATTTCCATCCTTGGTGTTGGTAAAAAAATCTTGAAAACATAAACATTTCCCCTCATACTTTTAATTTTCTAAGCCTTTCAAGGCAAGCTTCTAGGGCAAATTTGCTAGGGTCGAATTCAATTAGGGTGTTTCTAGATGAACGTTGGAGGTAATAGGCCTTGATTTTAGCCTTGCTGATCCATTTAACTCGAAATCTAGCTTTTTGCATGGTTAAATCTACACTAGAAGCGCTGAATCATCATTCTCTAAGGAATTTGTGCCCTAAAAAAATCTTGTTGGAAATATTGATTGGGGGGTGAATCAATATTTCTTAGTAATTAACACTTTTTAATCCTTTTCAAAGCATTAGTTAATCTTCACTTATTCTTCTTCTTCAAATAATCATAAACAATAATCAACAATAGACAACACCATACAACAATGTAGAAAGATAAAATAGTGGACACAAATTTTAGGTGGAAAACCTCCTCTAGGTAAAAAACAACCGAATGCATCTTAGTAATTGTCTTCTTCTTCTCTTTAAAAAAAAAAATTAATTACATCAAGTTCTTAGCCACAACTGAGGGAGGTGTCATCACTCTAATTCACAGGCTACACCCTATGGGACATTACTACACCATAATAACCTGTTGCAACCAGAAGGATGCCCCAATGCCCTATGAGTCAGGTCACAACCTAACGCGTGCTCCAACACTCTATTTACTAGTTGTTGGAAGGATGCCTCATTGCCTTGTAATTTATCATCCACAACTGAAGGGATGCCCCTACATCCTGTACAAGCCACAACTTGCCCTAGCACCATCCTACCACCCTCAAGAGTTCTCAGGCCACAACCTGAATGTGTCTCTAATAACCTACTTTGCACCACCCTACCACCCTGAGGAGCCGACGGACCACATTTCACAATTTTAAGACTGGACCCCCCTGTGCTCTGAATCAATATAAGAAAGTTGTATTGAAGATAATGTTGCTCTGCTCAATATGAATATCTTGTCAAGTCCACTGCACGACACTGATCAATTGACTACTGCCAAATCAACCCAATGAATAATCATTGCACACCATGACCACTGCACAAAACATGTCATATCATTGCATATCAAACTCATACTACCAATGCTACCAAATCAGTTGTCAACTGCACAAACTGATCACTGCACATCACTATCACTGCTCAACTGCACATCACTTTCGCTGCTCAACTACACATGAATATATAAGCATTCACGAGCTCACAAATTGGATACCAACAACACGTCATTGCACTGCATTGCACTAGTCACGAATGAATAAGCATCAAAGCTCATATGTAGGCAACCACATCACCGATCCAAATTACCCGTACTGCTACAAATTCTAAACCCAAACATCTGATAGTGGCATACTCCAAGATGCTTCAGGTCATCCTTATGACCTACTACCAATTCTCTCAAGATTTGTACACAAAGAGCTACCAACATGTCTTTTCACTGCTACTAGTCATTGATCATACATTGCTATCCATCTTCACGTCAGTATGTTGTACAAGAAAATTATTATCACTTGCCAAGAGTCATTTCAACATGTGTTAAGTATATGTGCTAAGTCACTAAACATTTCTAGTCTCTAACATGTATATGTCTGTAGGTCAAGTCGCAGTGTCAAGTGTTAAGTTATTGTTGTTTGTCAAGTCAAGAATCAAACACAATAGTAATTAATTACAACCTAATATTACTGTGAAGTCTTCACACTCAAGTATCTCAAGAGTCACTATTTCACTAGGACAATACTTAACTTATTAATATCACATCTTTATATCACTATCAAGTTAAGCTTATATGTATTGCTATTGTCACATTAATGTATGTTGTAGCTTAACGTAATATCACAAATTCATTAGTTGATTATGTGCACATCTATACTCAAGGAGCCCACTTCATTTCACTGTTGCACTTTTCTTATTAGTACAAGGTCACTATCAAGAGTGTTCTTGTCAATTAAGGTTATATGTCACTATTTTATATTATTGCAAGGTCACTGTGTTTTGGTTCAGAATTGCAATGAGAGGTTTGTCAACAAGATGCACAAAATAAAATTCAAAGTCAATGATTGAGTTATTGTTTTTGGTTCTTGAAGTTATTCAACTTATGCACAATGAGATTTCGACATGAATTACTGTCATATATTGACAATTGTAGGTGAACACACTTCCTATACTCTACTTATCAAAGTCAAGATAGACTTACTCCATTTACTAGCCTAAACATTTTCACTATTCTGTGGAACTCATGACATATGGAAACTACACAAAGACCTAGGTAGTATATATGTATTAGTGAAGGGAACAAGTTATGGCACGTCAAACCAAGAGTCACTATTGGTAGGCCGAGGTCTTGTACTCTTTAAAATAGTTCATAGAATGATGCCTTGGTCTGTAATAAAACACTGGTACCTATACTAAGGATATGCTATATGAATCCAAGACAAAATAAAGAAAACTCCAACATAACTACAAGACAAAGTCCAGAACTAAGCAATGGTTTATTAAACGTAAGTATAACATTGAAATTTGCTCGCTACCCTAACCTTGCTTGGCGGTCCTGTAAGAAAGATTTGTTTGAAAAGGCCAAGGTCTGATCCCAAAACATAGTAACAATTTGGAAGCGGAAATCCTAAAATGAGGTTGCCAAAAAAATGAAGTTTAAATTAACTTCGTCATCCTATAAAACAGACCTAGGAACCTTTTTGTCTAAAATTAGAGATTTGTACCAAAGCTAGCCCTCGAACTTCACAACACAATACCTTAAGGGTGTGCCCTAATCCGCATGCAAGATTCTCCTTAAGGCAGATGTTTCACTGATCTTAATAGAGAATGGTCTACAAGTATGAACAAACACACCAAATTTTAAACTTAGATCAAAATTTCTAAAACTTGTGCCCTAATGAGGGCGGAAGTGTTGTATTGAAAAAAAAAAAAATGCCCAACCAAACACAAAAAAGGACATAAAAGTCATCATCAAAAGAACTTACCTATCCAAAACTCACAAGATGATCTTCCCTTAGACACTATCCTTGTACCTAAAAAGCATTCGAGTTCTTTTCTGCCTCAAGTCTCAACTAGGCCAAAGTTTCAGAGCTAAGATTGTGAAAGGTTGTCAATGTGTTTTGAGAGATAGGTTAGGCCTTGTTTTATAGGCTTGAAAGAGGTTCTAAAGAGTTAGACGTTGAACGTAGAGAGGGGTTTCAATATTTTAAATTGTTGACCTTACTTTTTATTTAGATAATTTAATTATTATTATTATTATTTTTTTTATTTAAGCCCTAAGTGAAAACCATTTACTTCTTGGATGTGATGTAGGAAACTTTAGATCTTCCTTTTATAATAAAGAAAGGGGTTTGGAATGTGGATATTGGAGAGGACTTATAGGAGGATTAAAACATCACTTTAATTATATATTTATATTTACATCACCAAAGGGATGACTTAACCCTAAACAAAGTCTACTTGCCTTATAATGAGGGAATTGGGTTGGCTAAGAAATTGAATTCACAAGGTATGGTGAGGAATCCTTAGTTTTCAATGATAATTATTTAGGAACCCTTATCAATTGAATCTTTATGCCCACAACCAATCAAATTATGTCATGTCACACCCCTTGGGGTTTGCACTGACAAACTGGGGTCCCTAACTTCAAGTGGGAATATTTCTCAAACTAGGAAGAACCACGTGGCATACCACATACTGTGAGAAACATATTTTCAAGGAGAATCTAATGACATAGATATCCAAACCAAACTCAATGATTTTCTACTTCAAAAACCCTTGACAAGGTAGGGGTACATCCTCAATCCAGAAAACCCAAACCCTAGGACTTGGGTTTTCAACCATCCAATAGTGGAGCTACCAACTTGATGTAATCCCAACAATTATAAGAAGCGTTCATTATCAATTTGACATCAATGACTGGTGTTTTTGGTTAAAGTCAAACCCAGTCAAACCCCAAGATTGACATCAATGACAACACCATCCAACAAATCTAACCCTAGTTACGGCTTAATTTGAGGGTTTTCCTTTCTCCTTTGTTAAGTACATCTTTTGTAAACCCCTTTTTTTGATGCATGTATGCCTAGAAATACCTTTGTTTCTACATATCTTGAAACCCTAGTGTCATGTGTCTTTCCTTGGCTTGGTGTATGATACATTATTCCTTTACAAGAAGAATTGTGCCTTTGTCCATTAAAAAGTGTCTTCAACTAGCCTATATATACATCATCTTGAGCCATATAATTTAGAATACTTTTTAGGTGATCATTGGGAAGTCTCCCATGTGGTGAAATTCCATTAAAGTACAAGAGGAAGATTGTTGAGGTGAGAGTGGAAATCCCCTTTATTGTTGCAACAATCTATGGCTTTTTGCCTTGTGAGGTCTCTCACAAGGCCCGCAAGATTTTGAGTCAATAATGACCATTTCTCACCACAATTTCCCCATCTAAAAAATGTGGGAAATGTGGAGGATGTGCTCCCACCTAGTAGAGCATGTCCCCATGTAACACCACTACAATGTTACAAATTTTCTTGTCTATGCTTGATTACTTGTAACTTGGCCAATCTATGTGAATGAAAATAAACTTGGTACTATTATTTAATGTATATCTTATTAAAAATGATTAATTTATTTCATTTTGGATAGACTAATATTTGTGTGCTTTGTATTTTTTTTTTTGTAAGCTTGGTAGATCCTTCTTTTTCATTATAATACATGCAAGAAGGCTACAACCACTTAGCCTGGCTAGGTGGTCTCAACCTGCCCATTGGGAAACAAGGTTTGTTGACCACCTAACCGCATTATACACCATCCAGTAGCAAAAAATAGTTAGTCTATCTATCCAAGCTATGTATACTTGATTATCATGTCCACAACCATGAGTTGTCTTTCTATATATATAAACTACTGCAAACTTGAAAGTAAATTATATCCACATATAAACTTAAGAAAAAAAGACTATGACTTCATCCTTCTAGTTCTCCTGATCGGTTGAGGCCGAGGTACCTGGGGTCGGGTCTTTCGTGTTGGATCTAGGCAACTCGGTCAGCAAGAACATGCTTGAGAATTTTTCCTCGATTTGGCCCAAACAACCATCCTGTTTTTGCAGCCAGGCTTGGATCTTTTGAAAGTCTTGCTTGTATTCTGGAAAGTCCTTAATGATGGCCATCCAGATTTGTTCCATCGCATTCCCTATGAGGCATTTCAACAACCAATGTAGGTGTAGAGTTTGTTTATATTGTGTTTCTCTATCGCGAGTGTGTCTCGGATCAGGAACTGGGACCTTCCACTCTTCCACGGCGACTACCCTTGCGTTCGCATATCTATTGATGTCCTCCTCCCACTCGGTAATGAGTCGTTGAATCTCCTCTCTGGTGCCACCCACATATGCAACCATCTCTTCTTGGATCAGTTTGTCCATTGGTTTCCTCCCATGATGTTTCCCAGCATTGCTCGACTCACCCTCATCCTCGCTCTCCTCGATCTCTTGCCTCTACCCTTGCCTTTCACTGTATGAGCCATTGTTGTACTATCTCGGGACCTTCTAGCCTACTGTTGACAGTGGAATGGAACTAGATTCGGTGATTTCTTCCTCCAAGGGGAGTTACCTGCTTCGAGAACAAGCAACCAAGAATTCCAAACCATTATTTTCATAATTTTCGACAACCACCATTTCTCTTCATCCAACATTTCTCCCCCCATGCATCTTGTTCAAATCCCCCGAGCACAAGAGACCCCCTCCCAAGATGCCCCAGAGACCACTGCATGCCCCTTGCCTTGTGCCAACAATAGCCACGATGTTGGTCATGAATTGCATGGCCTCCCACAGGCCAGAGTCTGAGAAGTCCAGTTGAAAGGAGCCCCACTCCTTCTCCCTAGAGCCCCTTTTTGGTTGACCTCATCCCCTGTCCCCTTGATTTTGTCTCTGCATTCTTGTTGTTGCTCACCCCGACCTCTTGTCTTCTGAGCCCATTCCTCTACCAGGTATCCCTCCCCTATTTTATGAACCATCCCCTACTCTCGCCGCCAACCTAGCCAACTTTCCCAGCATACCAATTCCCCAGTTTCGGAGGACTCCTGTCTTGGACACCCTCCCCCTTACTGACTCCCCTTGGGGCCTTGGTGTTCGCCCTCATGGCCCTTGACCTCCACCGAGCCCTAGCCTTCGCGACTCGTTCCAGGACACAGACTAGAATTACCTCTACAACAATTTTCTCTACCTTACCCTTTCCCCTTAGGTTTTCCAAGCAGACGAGCAGACATGGTTCACTCACCTAGTAGCCTTCCCTCTCTATCCCATTGATCCCCATGCATGAGAGGAGAATGTGAGGAGCGAAACCTCAGCAGACCCCATGCACGAGAATGCATCACCTAACCGAAGTAATATCCATGCATAACTTCTGTAACTGTGATGAATCCTGACATCCTTCACCTCCCAACGATTCCCACCACCCCAATTGCTCTCTCTCCCTAGTCCCATGCCCCCATGAAATCCCAATTCAACAAACCAGACGTTGGGGATCATAATGAAGTGCATGCATAGAACATACTCGTTAATTGATGCTTGGGATCATTATGTCTCTTCTCCTTCCAAAAAACACTGTGCCACCTTCGCTGTTGCCTCATCTTCATGATCTCCCTCCTCCCGACTAACCCTCTTTGTTGTCAACCACCTCTTATGCATGCAAATGCCACCTCCCTTCCTCCATCTTATCCTAATCATGCGGACCGCCACCGTGCCCTGTGCTTCGAGCGTGTGGGAGGTGGTGGTACTGCCTTTGTATGTACTTGTCATAATGACCCTCTTAATGGGTCTGCCAACCACCTCTCACCCCAATCAGGGGCGTGTGCTTTTTATTTTTTAATAAGTAAAAAAAAATTCTTTAATCATAAAATATGAAGTATGCATCTAATGCTAGAGATTTTAGTTTTAAAAATTATAAAAACTAGACAAATTCACCCTTGATTACTATTTCATTAGCATATTGTTAAAACCTCAAAACCTTTTTTATGCTTAGCTTTCTAAACCAACCAGTTCTTCCAAATCAATTCCAAGTTGAAATTTGGTTCGTATTTTCTTCCTAGAAGTGTTCTTTCTCCATGTTAAGGCTCTTCAATAGTTTTTATAATAGTTATTGTTCCAATTAAAAATCTAATTTGAGGGTCACCTAAATGGATTTCCTCATTTTTCACTTTTAACAAGTTCAACCTTTTTCTTTGTTTTCCCCTTTTCTTAATTGATTCACTTAAAAACATTTCATCGTTTTTGGGTTTATCTTGTATGTCAAATTCCCTTTTCTTCTTAAATGTTTTTGGTTGTTACAAAAATGGGATTGCAAAGTCGAGACTACATGAGACTACTTGAGTTGGTTGAAGATTACAAAGCATGTCCCTAGAGATTTGCGAGTAAATATCAACCCTAAAAGAAACCACAAATTTAGGGTGCACAAATCCACGAAGATGTAATTCTAAGGGAAGAAGCAATGACGCAAAAGGTGAACCAATTTAAATGAGAGCTAATATATGATAATCACAATGGTTATTATTCAAGAAAGATGGTTATTAAATAGTCTAATAATATCCCTCCCTTTTATTGGATTTTTAAACAAATTATAAATATAAACATTACATTAATATGTTGATACTCACATTACAAAATCTTACAAAATAATATTTCTGACATGAAAGTAAGTGATAATTTTGTATTATGGTCATCATAAGTAGAAGAAAAAGTAGAGAGCAAGCACCATCATAAATATGGAGGCAATGTTGTATGGTATAGATGGTTTTGGTCTTTGGATTCTGCAAAATTTCCATTAACATATATATATATATATATGTTGGACTTTATTAAACACCACATAAATAATATGTGACTTTTACTCAAACTAAGTCACAATATCTAACATGGTACAACTAAATATGTTGATGCCCCCTCCTCATAGTCACATTGATTGAAACATCAAACAAATCACTAAAGTTTTCAAACTTATTCCATCCTAAAGGTTTGGTGAACATATCCTCTAGTTGGTACAATGCAGTACAGTGTACCAACTCCGTCTTTTCACCTTGCAACTTTATATCATGAAACATTATTAAATATCTATGTTGATCCTAGCTGGATCAATCAATTTTGTGACTAATTTTAGCTCTCCTTGATTATCATACAAGATCTCCACAACTCTTCCATATCTTCTCTACATCTTTGAGTATATGCCTCAACTAAATAACTTTGTAGTATTTCTAATTTTGTTTCTAATTTTTCCTCTATAGATGATAAAGCCATGGCAGGTTGTTTCTCATTTTAGAAAAAAATAATAATTTTCACTTACGTCAAAGATAGTTTGAAGTCAACTTCTTGCTAATTGTCAAACCACCCCAATTTGAATCCATGTGCTCTTTTAGTCTACATTTTATCCTCTCACTGAATTCTAAGCTACACCCCAAGGTGGATTTTATGTATCTTAGTATCTATGATATAATGGAGCATTCATCTAATAGGATGGCATGCCAATTGCAAAAAAATAATTGGTGTTGGCAAGTATGTCCACCCTCTAAAGGGACTACCTAGGCATCCTTGAAATGCTTGCAATTGATAATTTTAATTGTTTGCACTGGTCTTGATGAAGGCTTATACTTGGACATCTTGACGTTTTCATAAGATTTCGGTTATAATTAAGTGGGGAAGTAGATATGATGTTTTTTTCTATGAATATCTTTATCCCCAAGAACAAATTGGAGAAATATCCATTCTATTTTATTTCAAATGAAATAGTGATTTTTCTAAACTTCATCAACCAAGTCTTTTGTTATGAACATAAATAACATAAAATAATATAAATAATAAATAATAATTAGTTTTAACAAAAGGATGTGTTTGAAAAGACATGACTCTCTAGGAAAGTGTAAATTTCACCTAGGTATATATACATGGCTGCCATTTGTATATATATATATATATATATATATATATATATATATATATATATATATATATCAATTTCTTTATGTATTCCAAGAATTTTGGATATTTTAATTGTTGAACCATATTGCTTATAACATTTGGTATCAAAGCAAGTATGATTTGGTCATTGACCATATTTATTGCAGGTCTTTGTCTAATATGACATTTTGCTATACAAGATTTCCAAGTTTCTTTGCATCTGGTCTTTGACCACCATCGACTTTTGGCTATCCACAAAATTGAAATTTTCATTGGAGAAAAAATTACATCGGTGCCAAGAAAATTGAAGAAAACAGGAGAAAATGAAAAAGAAAATAATTATATGGTAAAATAAGAGGAAAAAATAAAAGAAAAAAAGATAGGAAAACACCTTGCTTGGGATAAATAATGTATTAGTAAGAAGCAAGAAAACCCTGAAATACAAAGGTGCATAGAAAATTATTTAGCCCTTGCATCATAATATAGGGAGAGAAGACAATAATAAAGAATTAATTGACATTAACATTGTCTCATAATATTGTTTTGGGGGTCGGTTGTAAAAGGTGGTTTTTATCATATATTGTTGCCATCATCATGACAAGAAATACGACACTACTTTCGGGAAACTGCTATTGTAATTTGTGAACTTCTAGAACACCACTGTGAGAAGAAATAGAGGGCTACAACCTTACATTGTAAAATGATTGGTTATTTTCATTGGAATACTAGAAACATTTCTATGGAAATACATGAATGGAAAAAGACTTGCTAAAAGATTGTCTCTTCGATTTTTTTCTCTCCAACAATCCCTCTACCAAACCAACATTAAAACATAAGATTGCAAAATTCATTTCATGGGAACTTCACCAACACAGAGGCACTGCAATACACACACACGCACACAAATATTTAAAAGTGGTGTCAATGAAACCATATGAATTTGAGTATTGTAAGCTTTATCTTTGTTCCATTAAAAAAGGAGCATGCTGCTAAAAGTAATCATTGCAAGCTGCTAACAATTAATTAGGTGTAGATAAAAGACCATGGGAAAGAAATGGCTCCACCACTGGATCCATTGCAATCCACGGTAGAATTTATTTTTGTTAAATAAAATACCACTCGCTACCATGGGAATAAGATACACGACCGCTGCATGTTCACTTCATTGGAAGGTTAAATAATCTTATTTGTGGAAAAATAACATCTTGGAAGGTTTTCAAAACTCCATTTAAAGACTTAATATCATAAAAAAGGGGTTTTCGGAAATTAAAGGACATTCTATTTTCAAATATTAAAACCCCTTCAGCATATTTAAATTTTAAAAGGTCAAATTCTCTCCCTCCAAAAAGGGATTTCATATACATCATTAGAGCCCTTTCAAAACTATAAAAAAACATTGATCTTTCCTCCAAGATGTAATGAAATTAATGATAAATTTAACGTGATATTGCTCTGAACTTTCTCGGCTCCTGAGGAGACATCGTAATATCAGATGAGAGGGTTTTTGAGTTTTGTTTTAGGGATTCATTTGGGAAATTGTGCTAAGTACTTCTCAGAGTTTCAACCCTCATTTAGGGCATAATTCTTTGCCCCCCGTCAATGAAAAATTGTGGAGTTTATGGCATAGACATTGGTATCATTGGATAAATTTTTATTGCAACCTCTGCCTTAATACAACAAAGATCTCTGAGGCATGAACCTTGTCTAGATCGAGGCTTAAAAGCCCTATTCTTGCGACCATCAAAGGGTGTAACATTAAGAAACTTGTGGTCAAGGTCCCTGAAGTTGAAGAGTTCGATTTAATGGATTAACTATTATCTCTCTGAGCCAAGACATATTGAAGCTTTTTTTTGAGATAGTGATATTTGCATCAATGAAACTAGATAATACCTATTTGACCTATGGACCTAATGTATTGAAATAATCTGAATGTCAAAAATGCAATTCTGAAATGCGATGACCTGAGCATAAAGGTAAAGTGCGATGTTCTGAGCATAAAGGTTTGCAGACTCGGGTATATAGTGCCAATTCCTCACAGTAACCATATTGACATAGTCTCATGACATTACATTGTTATATACATATACCCTTGGTTTAGTACCTGCCAAAAGAAAATTCGACCCTTGCAAATTCTCTATAAAACAAGTAGTCCAAACTATTTTGGCAATGTTGGCTTCATCATCATTGTTGCAACAGTCAAAAAGGGTGATTTGCAACTAGTAAATCTTGTAATCAAAGTGGATTAGTCTTGGTTGAAGATATCATTTATGAACCCTAAATATTGGAGCCATGTATGAGTAAATTGCTATAGTAGTTAATGAAGCAACCCTTAGTCATTGTATTGTATTATTCTATTATTCTAAAGAAAGCAATAAGAATTTTGGGCCTTCTTGTAACACACAAGTCAGAAGTAGATTGAAGTTTGGGCTTGTACAAACCCTTATGATTGTTGGCTTAGTTTGGAAGTGAGGGTTGAATATGAGAAAGTTGAAGTTTTTGATCTTTGCTATCACAACTTATTGGAAGGATTCCATATCAATTTGGCAAATCATTGCATAACAGTAAGGGATTCCTTAAATCACCATCACCGCAGAGTTTACACTATCCAACATTTTCAGTTCAGGAAAGACATCCAATGTTAGAGATTTCATCATTAAAACTGAGATATGTGCTTCATATTATTTGTGAGAACACAACAATAAAGGTTTAGGCTTTTTCACCTTCATCATCTTACATCTATTCTCAAAATTGTTCCACATAAAGGTACACTTGTTCACCTTGTTGCAGTATGTTTCAGGAATCTCTGTAACAACAATAAATGGTTCATTGCTCAATTAAAGGGTATTGGAAGAAAGGGTTTTTGTTTAATTCATTGTAAGTGGGTCATTGTCCCTGGTACGAGAGCCCACAATATTTGCAGAAATATACTCATTGTAAATGGGTCATTATCCTTGGTACGAGAGCCCACAATTTTGTTAAAATTCCTTGTCATTTTAGGGTGGTTGGGTGGTGCTAGGAAGTTGGTTGGAGTCACCTTCAAGTTGGAGCCTGAAAACACTTCAGGGTGGTAGGGTGGTGCTAAGGTGAGTTTGGGCTTACTAGGGTGTTGGAGAATCCTTTCAATTGACTATTGATAAAACTAGGGTGTTAGAGTGTCCTTCTAGTTGGAGCTTTAAAATTGAAAACTTTTATAGAGTATGAGGGAGTTGGGACTTCCATTTCAGTTGGATTTGAAGCATGTTTTATGTATTCACAAGATTATTAGAAAAACGTTTGGTGGTTTTTTTTTGTCTTGAAGGGAGTTTTCCACCTAAAAATTATTGTGTTCATTTCCTACTACCAATTTATGATTTTGAATTGATGCTGAAGAATAACTAATGATTTTAAAAGGATTAATAAGTTACTAATTTCTAAGAAATAATGATTCACCCCCTCTTAGTATTTCCAACAATGGGTATTAGATTTGGTCCTTGTATAATGGATCTAACTACTGAAGGAAGATCATGGAGTGCACAAAGAAAGGAGTTCCTCTATTTAATGGGAAAAACTATGCACTATGGATGGAAGGATGCAGGTACATATACTTGCACAAGGATATGATATTTGGGAAACTATCGAACAGGGTATGATGCAAAAGCCTCTTTGCCAACAAATGAATAAGGTAAGAAACTTGTCGAATATGATGCCAAAGCCAAGGAAGAAATTATGAGTGGACTCATTGAATCTGTCTATGTTAAGGTGTTGGGATGTAAAGTATCTAAGGAAATTTAGGAAAGCTTCAAAACATATATGAAGGAGACTCAAAAGTCAAAGAAGCAATACTTCAAATTTGCAGAGCTCAATTTGAACAACTGAAGATGAAAGAATATGAGAACATTGAAACTTACTTTCAACGAGTGGATGAAGTAACACATGCCTTGGAAGGAATAGGAGAACCAAAAGATAAAAATGTTATTGTACGAAAGGTCCTAAGATCTCTTCCAGCAAGATTTAATCCTAAAGTTTTTATCGTAGAAGATAGATCCAACTTAAACAACCTTAGCATGGACGAGTTGCACTAGATTCTTACAACTTATGAAATGAGGATTGAATAGGAAGATGGTTCATCTAACCAAGAAGAAACATTCACATCATCCAAGAATACTGGAAGGGATAAATAGGAATCAAGACCAAGTTGTAGTTGCTTCTAAGAAGAAGAATACTCAAGTGAAGAAATTGCTAACTATGTGAGAAAGATGAAAAGAGGAACATGTAAGTTCAAAGTAAAATTGCATTAATATGTTTCAATTATGGTGACATTGGTCACTTTGCAACTAAATGTCCTCATAAGAACTCTGACAATGATGATGAAGCACCCAAGAAAGGGAATAAGGGTCAAAGAAGATTCAACAAGCAAGGTAAGAAGAGAGGCTTTAAGTATTATTTTTTCTCCAAAGAAGAAAACTCATCATCTGAAGAAGAAAGTGACAGTGAAGAAGAAAATGACAAGAGAATATTACTATTCATGGCTAGGTACAGTAGGAAGGAATCACCTGGAGAAGAAGAAGAAGAGATCGATGAGATCAAATTTCAAAACTAGTTTGTCAGAATTGTAAAGGATCTCAAGGTTGAAAGAGGAAACGTCAAATCTCTCGAAGCTGAATTGAAGATAGCAAATTAACATGAAAAAAGCCTCATGAGAAGAATGAAGAATCAAAGGAATCCATTACATCCCTAAAGTACAATTGGAAGAAGCTAGAAAATCGAATATTCTCTTAGAAGAGAACTAGAAGAAAGCAACAAGGCAAGGGAAAATTTAGAAGCAGAGATAATCTATCTTGGAATGGAAGCAGAGAAGAAAAGAAATGTTCAACAAAATTTTGCGAATAACTCCAGAGCATTATGTGAGCCCATCAATAGTCAAAGGAATCACAATGACAAGACAAGATTGGGCTACAAGGAAACATTTGGCTCAACCTCTTCCAAAACATAAAAGGAAGATGGACATAAAACTTATGCAACAATTGTTAGAGGATCTATTGAGAAGGAAAGAGGATTTCCAACAGAATAAATATTTCAAGATCAACAGGACAGATCATGGAGAACAATATCATGAAGAAGGTATCCCCCTCTCAAGTATCAAAATATATTTCTTGGTGAATGTTATTCATGTGGAAATTTTGGACATAAAGTTGTAAATTGTCAAGCTTATGGTAGGAACAAAAGCAACTTTGGAAGGTATTTCATGAATGATTATCCCATAAACTCGCAGGAGGATTACAAGAAAAACTACAACAGGTTTGATTATTTAAGCAACGAAGTAGAATGCCATAAATGCAAAAACTTTGGACATTTGGCTAAATATTGTAGGTTAATCTCTTCCCCAAGGGAATCACAATAGAATCAAAATGCTCAGGTCTAGAGGAAGAAAACAGAAATATGTGCACTTGCCCTAAAATATCAAAGAAAGAAGAATGTGTGGTATGTTGATAGTGGCTTCTCAACGCACATGACCAGAGACGAATAAATTTATATCTCTGAAAGAAGGAAATGATGGAACAATGTCTTCAGGAAACGGCAGATCTGCAAATGTTATAGGAATAGGTACAGTCAAGCTTGGAAGAAAGGATGCTACAACAAAATATGTGCTTCTCATTGAAAATATGAATCATAGTATGTTGAGCGTAAGTCAAATGTGTGATCAAGGAGACACGGTTCTCTTTGACTCAACGAAATGTGAAATAAGAAGAGAGAAAACTGACCAACTGGTGACTACTACAATTAGGACTCCAAACGACATATATACTTTATATGAGACTGTTAAAGGTTTTTTATTAGTAAAAGAAGATGAAATTTGGCTTTGGCACAGAGGGATGGGACACATAAACTTTGACAACCTTGTCCAACATAGTAAAAAGTGTTAGACAAAAGTAACACTAGGGGGGGGGGGGGGGTGGGTGAATTAGTATTACGAAAATTTAAAAATCATTTCTACAAATAAAATCTATTCATAAATTTACCTCAAAAAGATATAATAAGTGTTGGGAATCACAATTGCCGTTAGACCAAAACCCGCAGGTGTTAGTCAACGAACGCATCACCAGAGATAAGGATCCACAAGAGGCGGTTAGTCCATGTCACGGAACACACAAAGAGCGTTGGTTTATCCAATGTTCAACAATCTCCCCACCAACACGAGCTAGGTGTGTATTGAACTTATGACCTACGCTCTGATACCACTTGTTGGGAATCACGATTGCCATTAGACCAAAACCCGTAGGTGTTAGTCAATGAACGCATCACCAGAGATAAGGATCCACGAGAGGCGGTTAGTCCATGTCACGAAACACACGGGGAGTGTTGGTTTATCCAATGTCCAACAACAAGATCATGCACATGAAAAACACAAACAATAATCACATGTATACACTTGGATTTTAGGTGGAGAAACCCCCCTTTAGGGAAAAAAACCACTGAACTGTTTGCTGCTTCTTCTTATTATCTATTGCTTCAAAATATTCTCATTTACATTACATCAACTAGCCACTACTAGAAATGCAACACCCACCCCTAGACTGAAATGAGAAATGTTGGCCACAATCAACTTGGAGCACCCACTCCTACAATAGACAATCGGCATGCACTTAGCTTGAAGCTTGCGCTCCAAGTACAAACAAATTTTCAATAAGATTAATTCAGAACTAAAAACATTGTTGCATAAATAAAACTAACATCAAATAAGCACACTCATGCAGCCACAATTTCACCCTCCAAATGAGAGAACAAATCTCTCCACACACACTCTCCACACTGATCTTCAATCTCTTCACAAAACTTTGAAACACTGCTAAAGAATACTTTCTGAAGCACATACTGCAATACTGGAGCCCTGAACTCATTGCTACAATAATTGGTTTGTGCAATTTCTCTACATGTACACTCACTTACTCATACTGCTAGAGAACCACCCAAATGAGCAACCTTTCTCCACATATTTGTAGTTTCTGAAGGCAATTAAATAAATTAATTCTACAGCTGATGGATCTTACCAAAAACCTTTTCACATGCATCATATTTGATTGAGATAGATTTTTTAACTAAATAAAGCCACTTATCCCACTAGCCTTTTGATAATTTCAACTTTAATCACCTTCTAGAGGCCCCACAACTTGTCTCGGCTATTTTTTGGAAAATTATGACCATAGGCTCCGCAAAAAACAAATTAATTCCAAATATGCATGTGTAATACGAATAAATTTTCGCTTTTTCCTTCGGTCGCACGGACAAGCTTGTTTAGATCCAACTGATTTCTCGCACAACACTAGTAGCTAGCAACTAGAATCTTTTAGTCCCTCCCATAAGCCTTTATCCATGCGACTGGGGTAGAACATAAGGTAAAAAAATAATTCTTGCCTTCAAACTTGCAACAAAGCTTTCGGAGACGATGTTAACATGCAAAGAAGCCTTCCAAGACCATCATGACATCTAGAAACCAACTGCATGATTAAACAAGACTTCACACACATCATCAACTAGACCTCTAGCACAATTGAACTCAACTTCAGATGAGGCCTTATTACCTCATGACACTCCTACATACGATCTACGACTATGACAACATTTTACATCAGCATGATAACCCACAGACTCAAGATGATACGTAGGGAATCATGAGTACATAAATTCAATAGGTGACATAAACGGAAACATAAATATGCCAACAAACATGGAAAATTTTAGGGGCGAACTTTTGCCCTTGCGCTAAATTAAGGGGTTTTATATTTTTATTGGGCGAATATTTTGTATCATAGTACATTGTTACAAATTGCCTCAAATTTATTTTATGAAAAAATTAGGTATGGAGGTTAGCCCACCTTATTTCAAGGGAGAGGATAAAAAAAAGTAAATTTATCCCTTGAAATTAGGAGTTATAATCTTCCATTTGCCCTCATTTTCAAGAAAATGTATTTATGATAGTTATAAATAAAAATATAAATACAGTGGAGGTATGGTAAATAAATAAAAGCTCTTTTTATACTTACTCCAAAGGTATGGTAAATAAATAAAAATACAAATAAACTAGAGGTATGGTAAATAAATAAACCTTCTTTTTATATTTAGTCCATAACCCTCTTTCTATTTAAGAAGGCTAAAAAACGAGGTTTCATTTAAGTGAATCCCATGGGTCAAATTCCATATTTATAAAAGAGGTATGGTAAACTAATAAAAATATAAATAAACGAGAGGTATGGTAAATAAATAAAACCTCTTTTTATACTCCAAAGGTATGGTAAATAAATAAACTATAGGTATGGTAAATAAATAAAATCTCTTTCTATATTTAGTGCATAACCCTCTTTCTATTTAAGAAGGCTCAAAAAAGAGGAATTATTTAATTGAATCCTATGGGCCAAATACCATATTTATAAAAGAGGTATGGTAAATTAATAAAAATATAAATAAACGAGAGGTATGGTAAATAAATAAAACATTTTTTATATTTACTCCATAAGCCACCTTATATTTACGAACACTCAAAAAATGTGTTATATTTAGGTGAATCCTACGAGCCAAATTATTATTAATACCATGGAAAAAAAAAACATTATTAACCCTAATATTAGTATTAATAAAAATAAAGATGGCACATGGTATTGACCCATGGTATTCACATGGAATGCCCCTATTATAAAGGGGGGAATTAAACTAGCATAGATCCATCTTTACTCTGGATCAAATATCGTGATATGCAAACTAACATAGAGTGAAAAAATATTTGATCCCTCTCGGGGCTTGGTAGATCAAGAAGTAAAAATGGATTTTGGAATTTTGTAATTTAATGTTAGCTTAAATCATTTAACTTGTTAAATGAAATAAAAATAAAATAAAAATCAATTATTAATTTTATTAATTTTTATAAATTCTAGTTAGTTTTGGGCTTGGTGATCAAGAAGTAATCGGATTTTGAATTTACATGTTACTTACTTTTCTTATGGTTAATGAATACTTAATTTTATTGATTTTTATAAATTACTAATAGTAGTTTTTAAAATCCAGGTTTATGATAACCCATGGTATTGACCCCTGGTATTCATGTGAGCATAGACTATTTAAAGGGAAATTCTTTCAGCTTAGATCCATCTTAATTCCGGGTCTACCAAGTGCTGGGAGGGATAAATAGATTTCATCCCTCTAAGAGTGGTAGATGTGGAGTTAAGATGGATATAGGTTGGTTTTTATGATAATGAAGATATTAAATAGACCTAGGAAATTATATTGTAAAAAAATTTTTAAGGTGAATGGTTAAAGCTACATTTAGTCACTTTACAAAATTTAGTAAAAAAATATCGATATATCCATTAATATTGGTTTTTTTGATTTAACAAAAAAAATTCAAAACAATGAAATCTCAACTCTTTCCGCATCACCCTTGCAGAAGAGATATAGTTGCTGCTCAGATTTCCCACCATTTTTCAAACATTCTCAATATGATATCTTCATGAAAAAGTTAAGGCACTGATCTTGGATTAGTTGTTTGAAAAATATGCTGGTTTGTACAACCTTTCATCTTCTCTGCTATTCTTAGTTTATCGTAATGATCTGTAGGGGTTGGGTCACTGCACCATATTGGCCTAAAAGGCAGAGATTGTGTACTAAAAAGGAAATTAATCCACATGTTACAATGCTGTTAAAAATGGTATGAAGGTAGTGAATTATACTAATAAGAAATTTAGATTGGGAGAGATGTAATTAAATTTTATTATTTAATTGAAGATTTACAATTAAAATAATAATAAATCTACATTTATATATTGATTGGAAGGCACAACAGTCGCTTCTTTCCATTAGATCCCCTTGAGGCCTTTGGGATACCTACTACTTCAGTATATTATATAGTTGGGGCTTGCTACTTGTTGGCGTGTTGGGGTAAACAAACTTGATGTGTTTTTTTTTTTTTTTTTTTATTATTTTTTTTATTTTTTATTTTTATCTCGTAGTTGGAGTCTATGGAATAAGAAAGAAATTTGATAGCTTGTAAAAAAGTGGTAGCTTGACAAAAGTGGTAGAGAAAACATTAATCTCTCCTACCATGACAAATATGGCCACTAAAACTTGCAACATTGTTTGTAGGAAGTGAAATTATGTTTCTTTTTTCCAAACATGTATGTTAGTATATTACAGTTTAATAAATATGTTTTATTACTATCATATATGGTTTCATACTTTAACAAAAAATATATATATACATATTACATTAGTGATAAAATCGCGTCCCATTTTTCCTATGTATCAGGGGGATTCACCCATTTATTATACATATAAATTTAGGGTGGTTATTAATATTTTCCCTGCCAACAAACATCCCATTTTCGAATGATGTCAACCTGTATCTTCTAAAAATAAATATTACATTTACATACAACAATATGAAGCTAAGACCCCGGCTGCGGGTGATTAAGGCGCGAGTAAATGAAGGGGTGGCCTCATTAAGGGGCAAGTGGCTACCCACATCAGACAGATGGCCCGAAGTGTCTCGAGACTGCTTCCTCCGTCCGGCCAGGTTTAATGCTGCCATAACTTCTCATGGGAAAACGGTCACGCAGGGTGCTATAACAGTCGATCTCCTCCGCCTGCCGATGCACTGTGTGTGGTCGGCGAATGTTGGAATGGTTAGCGTCTGGCATGTCAAGTCTCTGTGTTCTGTGAGCAATTTGTTAAGGTCTTGGATGAGGGTGTCATGGTTGCGTTTACCAAGATTTAGACCTCGGCCCTCTGTACAGAAGGCCTTGGTCTTTACCCTGGGTCGCTCAGGCTTCATCTACTGCTCGCATCAGCTGGTCCTGGTCTCTGAGCGTAACATCCGGCTTCAACATATTTGGGTTCTGAGCATTTCGCCCCGCGCTGCTCTGGATTTTCCTCATCTGTAGATCAGGGTGGTAAGTCTTGATCCTTTCAATTGTGTTATTTCAACTATTAACCACTTACCTTGTAAGCTTCTGCACTGGCCCACGTCACTATGTGGCGAAGGGCAAATTCGGTTTCTGGGCAGATTGGTGTGCGGTTTGGTTTCAGGATGCCGCGTGAGCGGATGCGCCTCATTAGTCGACGGGGTGGCTCAAGGGGTGGTGCTAGAGGTCGTGCTTCTTCTCCATGATCCTCAGCCTCACTCGGCTCCCCCTCTGAGGAAATCAATTCACCTAGAGCTCGGCGGGGACGAGGCAGAGGGAGAGGGCGGGGAAGGGCAGCGACGTGCTCGCTCGGTTCTCACCCATCCACTCGCTTCCGGTTTCCATGCGCCTTGGACAATGCCACCTACTATGTTATAGTCAGGATCGAGAAATGTGAGCACGCAGCCATGCCAGAAGTCCCAGCGGAGCCACGGCCACCCTCGTCTGTTCAGAGTTCTCGACTGCAACCTGCGGAAGCCTCGGGTGCGGTGGCGGGAGCATTGGCGGGAACAAGCGAGCCTGCAAGGAACGATCCCCCCTACACAGATTCAAGTGCCTCTGATCCGTATGCCTGTCCCGTGGTGGAGGAGCAACCATCCACCTCCGTGGATGCATAAGCATGTTGTTTGGTTGTTTTGGAGACTGCTCTCACAGCCTCAGAATGGCGGCACGATGGTCACTGTGCGCACTGAAGGTTATGAGTCAGTCATGGTTTTGGGTCGATTCTCGTTGAAGTATGTTGTGTCTGTTATGTCTTCTATGTCTGGTATGTCTGGAATCTCCATGTTTGTAAAATTCCCCCTCGCCTCGGCAAGGATTGGAAGCTTTTTGGCATGTAACTAGTTTCATATGGGTTCGGGTCTGGAGTCAGTGGACAGTCTCATCGTTCCACAATTTCTCAGGTTCATGTCTAGTCACAGTAAGCTCAAACTGTTCAGCTGCAGCCATCTTAGCATGGCGGATGTAATATTTTTTGTAACTCTTTTTGTATAATATTAGAAGTAGCACAATTTACACAAAAAAAAACAATATGAAGCTGAGTAGATACACAAATCACTCTCTCTCCCCCCTTTGACATCAATGGCAAGGTGTTTTACATGGCAAGGGAAAATAAATAACAATAATGTGATACATAGCCAAAAATGAAGTTCTCCCCCTAAAAGGCTGCAACAGATACTCCTCCTGATTTGCCGAACATTCTCCTCCTGAATATATTTGAGACCACACCATCTTGAAGAAGAAATATACATGAATAAGAAATCCATGTTGAAATGAAGCAAAAAGAAGCAAGCAAACAATTCATAATGCTTTGAAAAGCATGCAAACAACCGATCACCACCCATTCTCCAAATTTTTTAGCCGAAAGTGCTCTTGGTGGAAGCCATATGAAAACATCTAACTCCATGAAAAACTCCTCAATACCTTTGAAAAGACACAACACCCATGTTCTCTCTAATATATTCAAATTCCTCCCTTGGAAGTGCCTTGGTGAAGGTATCTGCAATTTATTCATTTGAAGCAATATATTCCAACTTCATAACCTTGTTGACCACTTGTTCTCTTAGAAAATGATATTTGATTGGCATTTGCTTGGTCTTGGAATGAAGAACTAGATTTTTGGAGATGCTTATTGCACTTGTGTTATCTACCATGATGGGAAGCAACTCTTCATACTCAACATGCATGTCATGAAGAGTTTGTTTCATCCATGATATATGTGTACAACAAGTGGTTGCTATTATATATGCAGATTCAGTAGTGGACAAAGAGATATAACTTTGTTTCTTGCTAGCCCAAGAGACCAAACAATCTCCCAAAAAGTGAGTTGCTCCTGAAGTATTTTTCCTATCATCAATACTACTAGCCCAATCAACATCAGTATAAGTAACCAAATTGAATTTTTTACCTTTGGGATACCATAATCCATAGTCAAGAGTGCCTTGAAGGTATTTGAAGATCCTTTTTACTGCATTAAGATGAGTCTCGTTGGGATTAGCTTGATATCTTGAGACTAATCCTACAACTTGCATAATATCAGGTCTAGAAGAAGTTATATACAATAAGCTTCCAATCATGGGATGACACATGGACTGGTTTTCCTCTGTTAATTCATCATATTTACTCAATTTACAACCGGTTACCATAGGAGTGCATACTAGTTTACAATCTTCCATGCTAAATTGTTTAAATTTCTCTCTAAGATACTTTGATTGAGAAATGAAAATGCCTTTATCATCTTGAATATATTGCAAACCAAGGAAGAAAGTAAGCTCACCCAACGTTGACATCTCAAATTCTTTTTGCATTTCTTGTGCAAAATTTTGGCCCATCTCCTCCAAAACATTCCCAAAAATAATATCATCTACATACACAACAATTATTATAAAATTATCACCTTCAAAATTGATATATAAATTGTTGTCCGTGGATCCCATTTTGAAGCCTTTCTATTGTAGATGTTTGTCTAGCTTTTCATACCATGCCCTTGGAGCTTGTTTCAAGCCATAAAGGGCATTTTTCAACTTGCACACTCGATTCTCATCATCACCCAATAAAAAACCTTCAGGTTGCTCTACATAAACTTCCTCTTCTAGACCACCATTGAAGAAAGTTGATTTAACATCCATTTGATAAAATTTAATTTTCATGAAGCATGCAAAAGCCAAATACATTCTTATTTAATCTAATCTTGCTATAGGTGCAAAATTTTCATCAAAATCAATACCTTCTACCTGATTATACCCTCTACACACAAGTCTTGCTTTGTTCCTTACCACTTTGCCTTCTTCATTTAACTTGTTCTTGAACACCCATTTGGTTCCAATGATGTTTTTTTCCTTTGACCTTGGCACAAACTCCCATGTATTGTTCTTCTCAATGTCTAACTCTTCATTCATTGCCTTCACCCAATTTCGATCTTCTCTAGCCTCATTTAAGTTATTGGGCTCTATTTGAGACAATAATGCATAATGTACTTGATTGAAGCTATCCAACAATTTTCTCTCTGTTTGCACTCCAAGCTCTTTGTTCCCAAGAATTTGACTTTCTGTGTGCTTCTTTTGAATGTGACTTGGTTGATCTTTCTTTGAAGTGGATGTCCTCCTTCCTTCTTCCTCTTCTTCATCCTTGTTAGAAATTTCTTGATCCTCATATTCTATAAAATCATGATCAACTACAACATCTATGGAATCATCAGATTTAGGCAAATTTTCATCAATAACAATATCAATACCTTCAATTACCTTTTTTATTCTCTTTTTTGTAGCACTTGTATCCCTTTCTTTTGAAGGAGTAGCCAAGTAATATACCCTCATCAACTCTTGGTTCGAACTTTCCAAGTTTTTCTTCCATCCTGTTGATGTAGCATTTTCTCCCAAATATTTTGAAGTGGTCAACTCTTGCTGGTATTCCTTTCCACAAATCATATTGAGTTTTGCACTATTAGGCCTAAGAAGGACTCTATTGGCCAAGTATACTATTGTTTGAGCTGCTTCTCCCCAAAAAGTATTTGACACACCAGCTTCATCTAACATAGCTCGTGCCATATCCTATGCCAACCTATTTTTCCTCTCCACTACACCATTTTGTTGTGGTGTTCTAGCTATGGAGTATTTCCTCTTGATTCCATGCTCCTCACAAAATTCATCAAATTCCTTGGACATGAACTCACCTCCTCTATCATATACAAGACACTTTATCTTTAAATCAACTTCATTTCCGACAAGTGCCTTATAATACTTAAATTTGTTGAATGCTTTTGAATTTTCTTTCATGAGCATAATCCAGGTGGCTTTAGTGAAGTCATTGACAAATAATATGAAATATATCTCACCTCTTGGACTTTGCTTCCTTGTAGGACCTCACACATCTGATGCACTAGCTCCAATGGTCTGCTTGTAGTGAACTCCTTGGATTTGAAATGCACTCTTATTTGTTTCCCAAATTTGCATGACTTGCATATTGTGCTACCTAGTTTAGCCAACCTTCGTAATCCTCTAACTGCTCCAATATTGCTAATATTGATTAGATTATCAAAATTAACATGACCCAATCTTCTATGCCATAGCCAAGATTCTTCTAATTTTCTCATGTAGCAACTATGTCTAGTGTCATAAAAAATATAAATGTTGTTGTCACTTCTAATGGCCTTTGCCACTAACTTTCCTTATTTGCATTCCCTAACTCACACTCTTTAGATCTAAAAGTCACCTCATGCCCATTATCACACATCTAACTCAAACTGAGGATATTTTTCTTCAATCCGTCAACATAAATCACATTTTGAGGTTTAGTCTTCTTGTCCAATCTAATTATTCCTTTTCCTTTGATGGGAACTACTGCATCATTTCCAAAGATGAAATTTCCCTTCTCATACTCTTTTAGCTACAAGAATTTTCTCTTATCACCGGTCATGTGCTTGGAGAAACCATTATCAATCAACCATTACTCATTATGATCATGATTTATCAAAGCAAGTTCACAATTTTCAATCTTTTTCTTCCATCTTTTCTCAACTCTCTGCTGGTTAGATTTCTCTTGAGTGTGCTGCATGAAAGTGTTTGGAAAGATAGATCTGCACTCACTAGATTTGCTGACCAAAGTTATTGCATATGAAACGCTCGATCTCATTCATTAGAGGAGAAAAATAATTATTTCCATTAGCATGCAAAGTATTTAATCCTTGAGCAATTCTAGATCTATCAACATTTATTCTAGGAAACATATCGAACCTACAATTCATGGCCTTGTGTCCAAAATTGTTGCATGCAAAGCAATAACGATAAAATAAAGTAAGATACCTGAATTTTTCTTGCTATGATGGAGGAGAGAAATTTGAGGATCTTTCTTTCTTCACTTGCCGATTTTATGTTGGTTTGATTTCAACTTCATTATTTTGCATATTCTCGTTGGTTGTTGCAACATATGATTGGTTTTCTTTTCCTTTCAAAACATCTACATAACTAGTACTTGGTTGATGTTTGACATTTTGTAGAGGAGGCTTGTAACCGAAGCCAATTTTATCTTCTAGTGACCTTTGCATGTTGAGAATATCTTGTAATGTTTAATATCCCTTCACAAATTTTTGATTTAAACATGATTCAGTTTCTGCTTTTGATAGATTAGCCCTTAATGCAACAATTTCTTCGTCAAGTTTTTGACAAATTTCTTTCCATTCTTCTAGCTGATTTGTGAGCACATCTTCTTTCATTTTTTCCTTTTCCAATTCTCTCTTCAAGCAGATGTTGTCCTCTTCATGGGTGCATGCGATTGGAGCTTCACCAATAGTATGCTTCAAAGTTTCATTTTCTCTTTCGAACTTAGCCAATTTTTTATTTTGAACCACGATTTGTTGCAGCAAATTTTCTTTGAATTTTTAAATCTCATCCAACTGGGTCTTTGAATAATTATCAACCAAATGAGGCTTATTCTCCTTTAGCTTGTGTATTTCTTCCTTCAACAACTTTTTGTTTTGTTTTGTTTCTAGCCCTACTTAGCTCATCAAGGTATTAATGAGCTCACCTTCATAATCAATCTCTCCATCCTCAAGATAAAATTCATCTTTAGACTCAAAGCCATAGGAACACATTCATTGTACTCTTCTTAAGATGAATATTTCTCATTTCTTTCTTCCAAAGTGCTACTTATTTTTAGTAGTAGCTCCTTCTCTTTTGAGCTTTACCTGTTCGAAAATTATAAGCCTTATCCCTGCTCTTCACTTCCTTCTTCTTCTCCTCCTTTTCAATTCTTTTATGTCGACATTTTGCAGCAAAATGTATAACTTTATTCAAAGAACTTGAATGGAAGCTTTCCTTTATACTTTCTGGAACCTCTTTTTAATTTATTAACAAACTAAGAAAATTCTTCATCAGATTCACTAATTGATTTTCTTTGGAAGTTTCTTGAGCTTTTTGGTAAGAGCCTTGACCTTCTTGGAGGCCTTGAATGCAACTTCACTATACTCAATTTTCTCTTCTACAATGCACATCTCATAAGCTGTGAGAATTCCAAGCAATTTCTCCATAGTAAGAGTGCTCAAGTCAGACATATCCTCAATAGCAGAAAACTTGGGGTTAAATCTTGCTGCTAAAGACCTCAATATTTTCTGAATAATGATCTCATCTTCAAATTTTTCATCAATGCTCTTGATCATATCTATCACAGTTTCAACCCTTCAGAAATACTCTGCAATAGTTTCATCTTCCTTCATTTTCAAGCTCTCAAACCTCATCCTATAGGTTTGGAGTTTTTCTTTCTTCACCTTCCTATCACCTTCATAGATATTCTCAAGTTTTTCTCAAACTTCTTTGGCTGATTTACAATGCATGACTTTTATCAGCTCATTCTCACTAAGTGACTCAATAATAACATTTTTGGCTTTGACATTGTTTTGAAAAATCTTCTTTCCATCAAGCTCTAAAGGAAGAATATCAAGAACAAAATATCCAGTCACCACAATAGAATAAACATCAACTCCTAAAATCATGAGGTGCCCCTACAATCTCATGTTCCATAAGTTATATTTCTCACCATAAAAAAATGGAACCTTCACATCATGGCCAACCATTGTCCCTTCTCAAAATCTCCTTTCAATAATCAAGCTGCAACAAAGGATTCGACTTTGATCGCAATTGTTAGACACAAGTAATACTGAGAAGGGGGTGGGGGCGGGGGGGGGGAATCAGTGTTATGGAAATATAAAAATTATTTTTGCAAAAAAAACCTATTTAGAAATTTACTTCAGAAATATATAACAAGATCATGCACATGAAAAACACAAACAATCATCACATGTAGACACTTGGATTTTAGGTGGAAAAACCCCCCTCTAGGGGAAAAACAACCGAATTGTTTGTTGCTTCTTCTTATTATCTAATACTTCATAATATTCTCATTTACATTACATCATCTAGCCACCACTAGCAATGGAGCACCCACCCCTAGACTAAAATGAGAAATGGTTGCCACAATCTACTTGGAGGACCCACTCCTACAATAGACAATCATCATGAACTTATGTTAAAGCTTCCACTCCAAGTACAAACAATTTTGCAACAAGATAATATAATTTAGAATTGGGAAAACTACCACATAAATAAAACTAACATCAAATACGAACAGTCATGCAACCACGATTTCACCCTCCAAATGATAGAACAAATCTCTCCACACACACTCTCCAAATTGATCTTCAATCTCAACACACAACTCTGAAACACAGTTGAAGAATAATTTCTGAAGCATATGCTACAATACTGAAGCTATGAACTCACTTCTACAATCACTAGTTTGTTCATTTTCTCTACATGCACACTCACTCACTCATACTGCTAGAGAACCTCCCAAATGAGCAACCTTTCGCCACATATTTGTAATTTTTGAAGGTTATTAAATCAATTAATTCTATAGGTGATGGATCTCACCTAAACATTTTCACATGCATTAGATTTTATTGAGCTATATTTCTTGATTAAATCAACCCACTTATCCCAATATCCTTTTGATAATTTCAACTTTAATCACCTTCTAGAGGCCCCACGACTTGTCTCGACCGTTTTTTGGAAAACTCCAACCATAGACTCTGTCAAAAACAAATTAATTCCTAATATGCACACGTAAAGAGAAGCATTTTTTGTGTTTTCCTTCGGTCGCATAGAGAAGCTTGTTTAGATCTGAACAATCACTCATAAAACATTGCCAACCAATGATTGGAAACTTTCAGTCGCTCCCATAAGACTTTATCCATGTGACTGGGGCATAACACAAAGTAAAACAAAAATTCTTACCCTCAAACTTGCAACAAAGCTTTAGGAGATCATTTCAACCTACAAAGCAACCTTCCAAGCCCATCATGACATTTATAAACCAACTGCACGACTCAACAAGACTCCATACACATCATCAACTAGACCTCTAACACAATTGTAGGTCAGCTTCAAATGAGGCCTTATTACCTCATGCCACTTCTTCTAAAGATCTTTTGAGACTATGAAAACATTTAACATCAACATGAAAACCCTCAAAAAGTATACAACATACTCAAGATGATACATATGGACTCATGAGTACATAACTTCATAAGGTGACATGAATGGAAAAGAACACATGCCAACAAAAAGGAGGTTGTAAGAGAAACTCCAGTTATTTAAAAACCTACCAGTGGTACATGTAAACATTGTACGCATGTAAAATAGACAAGGGTTGAGTTCAAGATGAAAGAACATTCCACATCAAAACCATTGAAATTGATATACACTGATCTATGTGGACCGATGAAGACTAAAGGATTGGATGGTGAACAATACTTAATGCTAATGATTGATGATTATACCCAGATGACACCAGCCATATTTTTGAAGAAGAATTCTGGAGAATTTGAATGTTTCAAAATCTACATGGAAATGATTGAAAATGAAATTGATTTAAAGATCAAATTTTTGAGATTGGATAATGGTGGAGAATTCACCTCCAAATAATTTCAACACTTTTGTGAGGAACATGAAATAAAGAGATAGTTCTTATAAGCTAGGACACCATAACAAAATGGAGTTGTTGAAATGAAAAATAGAACTGTGGAAGAGATGGCCAGAAAAATGCTCAATGATTCAAAATTGGACATGAAATTTTGGGCTTAGGTAGTTTATACAACTGTGTACATTTTGAATAGAGGATTTCTTAGAAGCAACTATGATAAGAATCCATATGAAATATGGTCCATTGGAAGACTAGCAAATGTCCAGCATTTTCAAGTGTTTGGAAGAAACTGCTACATTAAAAGCGAAAACTAGAAAGTAGGAAAATTTGACTCTCGTGTAGATGAAGGCATATTTGTTGGTTATTCACACAAAAGGAAAGCATACAAATGTTACAATACGAGACTCAATCAGATAGTTGAAAGAATCAATGTAACATTTGATGAAGCTCGTGGACCAAAAAAATAGCAAGGAAGCTTATGTTCAGGGGAACCAGAGACACAAAAGGCATAACTAGAACATCATAAAGAGGAAGCCTTGGAGCAAGTGAAATCAAATGAGGAAACAACATCCTACTAGGAAGAGACAAGAGATGAACAACATGCACCTTAGAAGATTCCAAAGAAATGGTATCAAAAGAACCATCCTTCAAATCAGGTCATTGGGGACAATAATGAAAGCATAGGTACCAAAAGAAACCGACAACACTAGAACAAGTTCATCTTGTTCTCTTGGCCACATTTGAGCCTAACAACTTTGAAGAATCTAATCACAATGAACATTGGGTAACAGGCATGAATGAAGAGTTGGATCAAATTGAAAAGAATGATACTTGGTAATTGGGTCCACGACCAAAGGACAAAAATGTCACAGGCACAAAATGGGTTTTCAAGAACAAGTTGAATGAGGATGGATAGGTTACCAGGAATAAGGAGAGATTGGTCTGCAAAGGATATGCATGGTTTGAAGGAATAGATTCCAAAGAAACATTTGCTCTTGTTGCTAGAATGGAAGCAATCAAAATGTTCTTGGCCTATACATGTTTAAGGAAGATCAAAGTATATCAAATGGATGTAAAATCAAATTCTATGAATGGAGAATTGGAAGAAGAGATATATAAAGAAAAACTTGAGGGATTTTTGCTCACTGACGAGAAAGATTGTGTTTTCAAGTTGAAGAAGGCATTATATGCTCTCAGACATGCTCCTAGAGCTTGATATGCTAATCTTGATAGGTACTTGCAGAAACAAGGGTTCAAAAGAGGAAATGTCGATAATGACATTTATGTAAAGTTTGAACATGACAATTTGACTGGTATTGAAGTATATGTGGATGAGACAATGTTTGGGAGTGATGATGAAAGATTAAGAAAGAAGTTTTCAACAAATATGCAAAATTATTTTGAGATGTCACTACTTGGAGAGATAACCTTCTTCTTGAGACTTAAAATATCTTAGGAAGATGAGGGCATATTCATTTGTCAAACCAAGTATATCAAAGAAATGTTGAAGGGATTTTAGATGGAAGATTGTAAACCGTTCAACACCCCAATGGTAACAGGTTGCAAGTTGAGCATGGATGACTTATCTAAGGATACAGACGAGAAGATTTATAGATCTATGATTGGTAGTCTTCTATATGTGAAAACTTCCAAACCAGATGTTATGAAAGTGATTGGACATTTATCACATTTCCAAGCAACACCAAATGAATCCAATGTTATTTCAGTGAAGATAATCTTTTGATACCTTAAGGGAACAATATATTTTGGCTTATGATATCCAAAAGGAAATGACTTAAATATCACAACTCATATAGATGCAAATTGGGCAGGTAACATTGATGATCATAAAAGCACTAGTAGAGAAACTTTTTACCTACTAGGTGGTTGTCTTGTATCATGGTTAAGCAAGAAGCAATCTTTAGTCTCCTTATCCATAACGAAAGTAGAATATATAATAGAGACAACTTGTTGTACTCATGCCCTCTGGATTAAATAGACATTGTAGGATCTTCAAGTGAAGTTTGATGATCCCATTCCGATGTTTTGTGATAACACCAACGCCATTAGCATCTCCAAGAATCTTGTCATGCATTCAAAAAAAAGAATACAATCCTATCAAGTATCACTTTGTTCAAGAGTAGGTTGTAGAGAGGACATCAAAGTGAAATATATTGGGACAAAGGAACAAATAGTTGACATCTTCACCAAACCATTACCGCGTGAGACGTTTGAGTATCTTCGACAAAAAACTATTTATTCTCCCAAGTGCACATTGAAATGCTCCTTATTCCACCAAGTAGAGAGGGGGAGCAGAGGCAAGTTACAGGTCCACAACAACAGGAAAATTGTTAGGGGTCATCCTTTTCCATTAATGTCAAAGGGGGAGAGAAAGCAGGACAAGAAGATCACAGGCATGGAGTCAAGATGAGGAGTGATCGCAAGGGGAGTACGTGTGTTGCCATCAATTCCAAAGGGGGATATTGTTGATATGTAGTTGTCATTCATGTCAACCCAAACAGCACTAGGAGATGCGCCACGTTTGTCAACCAAAATGACATGGTAAATCATGGTTATTCGAGTCTGGATCATTGTTGTTGAATTCTCCTCATCGAGTTGATTCCACTAGTATGTGGCACACCCCATGAGCCCTCATGTTTTGAGAGATATTCATGTCTAAAGTGGAAGTACCCAATTTATGGGAAAAAAACCCAAATATTGTTAAGGTGGCAACATATTTTTGGTCAAGGCATCAAGGCTCTTCTCAAAAGATTTAAATAATATTATTTGTGGCAAAATTTCATCTTGGAGGGTTTTCAAAATCCATTGAAATAACTAATATCATAAAAAGGGGTTTTTTGAAATTAAAGGCCATTCTATTTTCAAATATTAAAACCCCTCCAACATATTTAAATTATAAAAGGACAATTTATCTCCCTCCAAAAAGGGATTTCAAATACATCATTATATCCCTTCCAAAAACTATAAAAGAGCATTGATCTTTCCTCTAAAATGTAATGAACTTAATGATCAATCTAACATGATATTTCTCCTAACTATCTCGGGCCCTGAGGAGACAATGTAAGATCAAACGAGAGGGTTTTTGAGTGTTATTTTTTTATTGGTTTTGGGGATTCATTTAGGAAATCTATTGTAGGGTTATGTGCTAAGTACTTATTAGAGTTCCAACCCTCATTTAAGGCACAATTATGTGCTCCTTGTCAATGAAAAATTGTTGATTTTATGGCATAAACTTTAGTATCGTTGGATAAAATATTATTGCAGGATCCCTATTAATACAATGAAAACCTTTGAGGCATGAAACTTTTTTAGATCGAGAATTAAAAGCCATATTACTATGATCATCAAAGGGAATAACATTAAGCAACTTGTGGTCAAGGTTTATGAAGTTGAAGTGTTCGATCTAAGGGAGTAATTGTTATCTCTCTGAGCCAAGACAGATTGAAGTTTTTTTTTGAGATAGTGATATCCACATATATGAAACAAGAGAAGACCTAACTGGCCTATGGACTTGATGTATTGAAATAATATTAATTTATAAAATGCAATTTTGAAATACGATGACCTGAGGATAAAGGTGAAGTGTGATGTTTTGAGCATAAAGGTTTGTGGACCTGTGTATACAATGCCAATTCCCCACAATAACCATGTCGACATAATTTGATGACTATAGTAACAAGGATTTTCAATGCAAATAATTTCCAGTGAGAAGGCTACTCCAGTACAGGACATTGTTTTGAACATTTATATATACATATACCCTTGGTTCAGTACCTGCCAAAAGAAATGTTGACCTATGCAAATTCTCTATAAAACAAGAAGTCCAAATTATTTTGAGAAACATTGGCTTCATCATTGTTGCAACAGTTAAAGTGATTGGCAGTAGTCTCAAGGTATGTTTTGCAACTAGTAATGCTTGTAACCACAATGGATTAGTCTTAGTTGAAGATCTCATTTATGAACCCTAAAGATTGGAGCCATGTATGAGTAACATTTATGTAAAAGTAATGAAGCAAGCCTTAGTCAATGTATTGTATTATTCTAAATAAATTGGCAAGAATTTTGAGTCGTCTTGTAATACACAAGTCAAAAGTATATTGAAATTTTGGCTTGTACAAACCCTTATGATTATTGGTTGAGTTTGGAAGTGAGGTTTGACTGTCAACAAATTGAATTTGTTGATATTTTCTATCACAGCTTGTAGCAAGGATTCCATATCAATTTGATAGATCATTTCACAACAATAAGGGATTCCTTTAGTCACCATTACTGCAGAGTTTACACTATCTAGTACTTTTAGTTCAAGAGGGACATCCAACAATAGATCTTTCATTATTACAATTGGGATATGTGGTTCATCATATTTTCAAGAACAAAGCAGCAAAGGTCTAGTTTTTGTCACCTTCTTCATCTTACAACTATTCTGAGAATTGTCCCACATAAAGATACACTTGTTCATCTTGTAGCAATATGTTTAAGGAATCTCTGTAACAATAGTATATGGTTCATTTCTTAGTTAAAGGGCATTGGCAGAAAGGTTTTTTGTGTAAGTCATTATAAGTGGATGATTTTCCCTGGTATGTGAGCCCACAATATTTGTAGAAATATACTCATTGTATGTGGGTCATTATCCTTGGTACGAGAGCCCACAATTTTGTCAAAATTCATTATCATTTCAGGGTGGTTGGTTGATGCTAGGTAGGTGGTTGGAGTCACCTTCAGGTTGGAGCCTGAAAACACTTCATGGTGTTAGCATGGTGCTAGGGTGAGTTGGAAATTGATAGGGCGTTGGAGCATCCTTTGACATGACTGTTGATAAAACAAGGGCATTAGAGCATCCTTCTAGTTGGAGCTGGAAAATTGAATGCTTTTCTAGATTACTAGGGAGTTGGGGCTTCCTTTTCAATTAGAGTTGAAGCATTTTTTATGTACTCACAATATTATTAGATAAGAGTTATGTGGGTTTTTTTTGTCCCGGAGTGTTCGATGGTGTTGTCATTGATGTCAACCCATGGAGTTGATTGTGTTTGACTTTGACCAAAAACACTAGTAATTGATGTCAAATGGTTAATGAACACTTCCTAGTAATTTTCGGATTACATCAAGATGGCAACTATGTTGTTGGATGGTTAAAACCCAAGTCCTAGGGTTTGGGTTCCTTGGACTTAAGATGTGCCCCGACTTTGTCAAGGGTTTTTGGTAGGTAAAATCATTGAGTTTGGGTCATATATCTATGTAATTATATTCTCCTCGAAAATATGTTTCTGTTGATATGTGGTACACCCCGAGAGGTCTTTTGGTTTGAGAGATATTCACAATTGAAGTTAGTGGCACTTGTATCTGGGCTAAAACCCCAAGGGGTAGTGACATGACGCCTCCTATGATTGTGAACATATGACATTGTCTATCATTGTTATCTCACCCCATATAAGTTACATAAATTCAAAAACCAAAGACAATAAATTAATCATTGACTTAATGCACTCATGCGTCACCCACAAAACACACCAAAGGGGTTTAGTGTGCAATTACTTAGAGTTTAATAAACAAGTTATTAAAAATTAGTAAATTGAATTAAATTTATTAAACATCTAACTTAAGGTTTGAAAAGAACAATTATATTAAGAAATTGTATCAAACTACCTTCACTCACAAGGAGTATCCCTTCCTTGATTTACAAGTCTGATCTAGACATTTTAATGGCAATGTCTCTCTTATTAAGTTACAAGGCATATTTTATTTAAAATTTTAATGCACTAAAGTTCCTATGGAACCCCCATCTATATCCAACGTTCACAGAATAATTCCCTCTCTAAAACACTATAAAACAAAGATATATCCTCCTCCAAAACATAACATTATCACATGCTTTTAGCTTTGAAGTTCCTTCAACTTACCTCAAGAAATATTCGACCTTCCGAAGAAGAGATAGCATACAACAACTTGAAGTTTTTGGCCTACTTGAGGACAACACCTCTTCGGCCTCCTAAGGATAACAAGGTACCTTGAGAAAAGTGTCGTTGTCTTTGATTTTTTTTTGGGCCCAAGATTTTGAATTAACTTGGGATTTGTTGGACTGTAATTTACATTGTAATTGCAAATTTGTTACAGCTCTAGAATTTTTGTTCCTTTACCTATGGCTTGACATCTTAGGTTTTTGGCCTTGTTGCTTTCTTTCATTGGTTTAAGGCTTGAAGAACTATTATAAACTTCAATTCTTGGACAAGGAATTATATTAAGTCTGTTATGACTTGAATTCAAGCATCATGTAATGTGTGTTAAGTTCCTATTAAGGCATCTACTTTTAGGACATAGTTTCTTGTCATGACAACGTATTTCTTGAGTTGTTTGTATGACTAGGACAATGAATTATGTTAGGTTTGTTATGACTTGAATTGAGGCAGCATGTCATGACATTTTGACTTGACCATTACGGTGATACCTACATCACTTATTCACAAATTTAATCCTTATGTCCTAACTACAACAATCCCTTGATTTATGACAATAACATATGACTCTTAACTTGATGACACTTTTGAATTGAATTTTATGCAGTTGCAAAACAATGAAACATTGAGTCCTCTTATCATCCTACAGTTGTCAATATATGACATTGCTTCTTATCACAAGACAATGGTTGTAAGGGGTTCATCATTTGAGTGTCAGTATCATGCACTAAGCCAATCACTAAGTTTGAATTTTGTTAAAGTAACTATTGATTTAGCACCTTGTTGACAAACCGCTCATTGCAATTTTGAACCAAAGTGTAGTAACAAATAATCATTATGCAATAATACTTACCTTGTGTGACCTTACAAAACAATGAATCTACTGACAACAATGAGGCAAGTTTCCCATGTTGCAAGACAATGAGACTGTGAAACCATGTTAATAACCTATATGGTAGGAAAAACATTTGATGTCAAAATTTTTGTTGTGTGGCATTCATCCTTGACGTGTAGATTTGAAAATCACAATATCCTTATGATTGTCCCATTGTAACAGTAAAACAGTGACTTAGTACCTATAAAATCAGTGATCTACTACATAGTGCATAGTAGTCTTGACAGTGACACAAGTTACAACACTTACCCTATCTAACCTTATAAAATAGTGATATTAGTACCTAACAAGTGGTTTGAAGATCTAGTAGTGTTCCTAGTTCATTTAGGATGTTCAGACATGACATTTCCTCTATAATAACTTTGTTTATAACACAATAATCTTGAGGATTTTAATATATACATTTTTAGTAGACCTAATCTATAGAGTTAATTATTTCTAATTTGACAATATCTCTCTTTATGACAATTACATGTGATGTGAAAATGACATAATGTGAATAACTTGACATATTAACATATAAACCTAACCTATAGACAATGTATTAATGACATGATTGACTTTGTAATCTATGAGATTTAAAATGATGCCAAAAGTCTTGAACATTGTCTAACATTGATTGTATATACATTGATATCAGTTAGTCACTCCTATATAATGTTGAGACCTGAAATTGATACTTGGTAGGAGTCTAAGTAATACAACCTTGACCTAACCTATAGATTTCAATAATATTATATTAACACATGAACTTGACATAGACTTATATACCTTTTAGTGACTTGACATACCTAGTGATTTGACACACACATAGTGACCTTTTATACAACTTATGGATGTGAAAAGGGACAACGGTATATGAGTAGTGGTCAACAACATGGAAAAGACATACACTAGTAGCTCTCTGTGAGCAGAGATTGAGAGCACCGATAGTAGATCATAGGGATGACCCGAGGCATCTTGGAGTATGCCATTATCAGACTTTTGGGTTCAGTATAGTGGTGGTAGCCAACGTTGTGAGCTCCTAATGTTGAGTAGTGAAGAGATATGCAGTGATCTATGTGTGCAGTGACAGTGATGTGCAGTTGAGCAGTGATAATGATAAGAAATTGAGTTGCTACTTTGATGTGCAACATTGTGCAATGATTAGTTTAATTGTGTAGTGGTCAGTGGCTACCAAGATTTGAAAAATATGCAACATCTTCTTTATAAATTTACTGTATTGATTCAGAGCATAGGGGCATCTAGTCTAAAAATTTTGAAACACAATCTTCTGGCTCATTAGTGTGGTAGGGTGGTGCAAGGCAGGTGATTGGAGTCACCTTCAAGTTGTGGCCTAAAAACACTTCAAGGTGGAAGGGTGGTGCTAGGGCAAG
The DNA here is from genome assembly GCA_000404065.3 of Pinus taeda. Classification (NCBI taxonomy): domain Eukaryota; kingdom Viridiplantae; phylum Streptophyta; class Pinopsida; order Pinales; family Pinaceae; genus Pinus; species Pinus taeda. The sequence continues at coordinate 284,471 of APFE030590977.1, forward strand.
TTATGGCTTGCACAGGGTGTTGTGGTGTCCATCAGTTATGGTTGATAAACTAACAGGGAAGCGAAGCATCCTTGCCGACAACAACTGGTAAACAAAGTGTTGGGCACTCATCAAGCTATGGCCTGGTCTATAGGGAGTTAGGGCATCCTTCTGGTTGCAATAGGATATTAGGGTCTAGTAGCCTGTGAATTAGGGGGTTAACGCCTCCCTCAGTTGTAGTTGAAATCTTGATGTAATCAATTTTCTTCTAATAGGAGAAGCCTGTCAATTACTAAAAAAATGTTCGGTGATTTTTGACTCGGAGGGGGTTTTCCACCTAAAAAACTGTGTTCTCTGTTTTATCTTTCTACGTTGTTGTATGGTGTTGTCTATTATTGATTATTTTGTATGATCATATAAAGAAGAAAAATAACAATAATTGAAGATTAACTAATTCTCTGAAAAAAGATTAAAAATAACTAATCGCTAAGAAAAACTAATTCTTCCCCCTCTCAGTATTTCCAACACCGGAGGGGGTTTTCCACTTAAAAATTATTATGTTCATTGTCTACTGCTCATTTATGATTTTGAATCGATGTTGAAGATTAATTAATGATCTGAAAAGGATTAATAAGTTACTAATTGCTAAGAAATATTGATTCATCCCCTCTAAGTGTTTCCAATACATATTTATCATAAGTCAATCATAGTGAAAATTTTTAGAAAAAAGAAAAAGAAAAGCACAAGTTAAGGTGACAAGAATCTAAATATTTGAATATGTTGGAGATATATTAACCCTTCATAAAGTTAAAAAGGAATAATTCAAAAATTAAAATGAATGAAGGAGGATTTGTTGCTAAAATTTACTCAATTGTATGTTGCAGAGTATTTATAATTAAAGAAAATATTCAAGAAAAGGAGATTAACATAGTTATTAGCATAAACCATAAGAAAAATTAAATTGATATTGATTTGAAAAATCATTTATTAATTCTAGAGTCAAGTATACATGAGAAAAAATATATTTTTTGCAAAAAACAAAATGAAATTAAGGATTTGCAAGTGGCAATTCATGATCAATAATATATAGCTCAATTCAATGTTGCAACTATGTGTAAAGAATAGATTGACATGATTCTCAGTTTACTTTGGTTTGAAAAACTTGGTACCTTCATATTAAACACATACAGAAGGTTCTTGACATTTTGATATCATACGAATAAAATAGCACTTGAAGACATTACAATGAATGTGACATTCGATAGTACCTTCATCAAAAGACCTGAAAGATATATCAAATATGAAAAAATAATTTAACGAAGTTATCACAAATTTAAATGAGGAAATTTCTTTATTAAAAGAGAATAGTCAGAAATTATTTGCACAAGTCAATAAATATAAGGCTAAGAAACAAAGTTATCAAATATTAGAACAAGAAAAGGACAAAATGAGAAAGCTTTTCAAAAGTCACTATTAGGAAAAGATGAAAAAATTAGAACATTAAAAATAAATTGATGAAGCAAAAGTAGATGAGTTTTCATGTGCAAGAACCTGTTGACGGTGCTGGACCCGCCAACATGTCAGGGTATCTCCCAGGTAAGAAGTCCCAATTAGACCTCAGACCGTTTGGTGTAGGAGTCCCAACAGTGGGTCGTACGGTAATGCCTTGACCGCGATTTCGGACAGAGGCAAGTAAGATAACTTTGTTGGTAGAAAGGGTGTGACAGCTGCAATAAGACAAGGAAGGTGCATGAACGGTTCTAACACAAGGAGATTTGGGTGAGTGCGCCCCTTGGAAACCTGTAATAGTATGCGGCTTGGAAGGGAACACATGAGTGAAGATGCATCACAAGTTGGAAAGCAAGTTAGCGAGCAATCCAAAGTGATGGTTAAACCAACAACACATTTCAGAAATATTCATACATACTTATACATAATAGTCTATACATGCATGCATAAGCAAAAAAATACATATATCATTTAAAGTAAACCAGATAGCGTAGAATACAATACAACATATGCATGAAATGTATTGGCTCTATTATATTTAGAAGTGTAAGTTCCAGTCATACAATACATCCATGTCCAACCACTAGTTCCGATAATGGAATGTTACAACCACAACCGCCTGCTCCTCCAAAGAGATGTACTAGCCCTGCGCAGTGGAGAAGCTAAGGCTCGTTACAATATTGTTCAAGCTTTCTCTACGATACTCCTATCGAAGCTTTTCTAACCAAAAGCCTATACAATGAGTTATGAGGGACTATTTATAGCAAAGGGTGGGGTGGTCCTTGACATTCCCCTTTGTGACAGTTCAACTACCCTCGTGATTCTTCATCTACTCTATGATTGTTACATCCAACTATCACAACTTGACTTACACTTGAAAAGACATTACATTACAATGCACATGTACCCATGTGAGAGAAATGGCTTGAGAAAGCCATGCTAGACATCACTATGACTTAGACAACCATGGAAGTCCAACACCTGAACATCCTCCTGCTGATCAGCAGCAACATACTGATGCCAAGATCGGTAGACCGCGATGGTGTCCGTGTGCTCCAAGGTGAAATCTTTCTGGAACTTGACTCTTACCTCCATGGCATCCAGGTACACTACTCGGGCTCCTCTTTCCAACTCATCTGTAAGCATGCACATCATTGACTTCAATGTGGCTAGACCAATGACATACTTATGCATGAAGTCTGCACTATTGGGAAAGTCTAAGCTGGTAGCAATGTGCATCAACTCGTCGAAGTACAAGTCAAGCTCTAGTCGGACCTGTGCCTTTGTCTTTGCTTGGGTGAGAGTCCCAATAGATAGGATCGCATGTGCATGCACCACAACATCCATACTCTTGAACACACGTGCATGGGAATCCTGTATACTAGTGATGAGCTATAGGAGCTCTTCATAATTCCATATTTGACTCTAGATACATGCCTTCAGCTCGACCGCACTTTCCTTCATCATCTTAGGAAAGTGAAGGGAGGCTCCCTTATATCTCATCATTCATGTTTGCATGTAATCAACAGAAGCATGGAAGTTCGTCAAGATATGTGTTCTCCTCGCACATCGCTACTGCCATACGTTGAGATGGACAATTGCCTTATGCACGATGCCAAACTTGGAATACAACACTCACATAACTATGTCAAGGGACAATACTTCATCTAGTATTGCCTTTTGTTGAATCCCCGAAAATCGGGTCTACAACAAGGGGGATACCCACTCAGTCTGAACCTTGAAAGCAGCTCCTTTTCTGTTTGGGATAGTGGGTCCGACTAGGGATAATGGGACCAGTTTCCCAGTTTGTTTGTGATGATGCTAAGGGGTGATGTTTTTCTTTCTAAAAAGTTTCTAAATAAAATGATTTTAATTTAACTCTAATCTAACGCATGCAATTTTATTCTAATGAACAGAAATATCTAATTCTAAAAAACTATCCCGGCATTAACTCTTTACTTATGCGATCTAAAATAGTTTCCAATAGAAATTGGTAATAAAGATTATTCAATTGCCACGAGAAAAGAATCCATTAAAAGTAAATTGTTTCATATAAGAAATTAGTCGAAACAATTATGATAAGCATATCACATAATAAGTTATTCATACATTCAACATAAAAAGTATAGTTACCACCGTACAAAAGTGCCAAATGATAATTGAACATTCATACTTTCATATATAAACAACTGAAAATAACATATCACTTGATGCATAAGCAGAAATTATTAAGAGATAAAAGTACCATTGATAATAAGTCCTACTCATGAGCTTCAGCGATATAGATTTATCTTCTCATAATTCAATATCTACTAAGAGTACAGAAGTGCATTTTAGTAGCAGAAATTAAACACAGATATAATAAATCTCGTTCCATTCATTTATCAAAACCTCCTCAGAGGGTGCAAAAGTGCACATTCTAAAGAACTGTTTTTGACAAATTTATGGACCCCTCTCTAAATGCATGAGAGGAGTTTAAATACTACTAACTAAAGACTAAAAATAGTTATTACAAAAATATAGGAGGAAGTTTAAATGACCATCCTCATCTAAAGCAAAAAATAAATAAAAATTAATCTGAAACTGTATCTAAAAATTGCAAGCATCCAGCATCGGCTTCAGGAGTGTTGGTTGGCCGACCTCCGATTTGAATTGTCCCGTGAAAACAGAATCAACAAGCGCTGGCGCTATCTTCTCGGAAAAATTTGTAAGGCACTTCAGGGTCATACACTGACTGTGTGGTTTCACCAAATATTGCTAGTAAGTGTCCCAATTTAACTTAGTTAACTTTTTTATTGACTCTACCCTTTCTTCAGCTTTATGTCTCCAACTTGTCTGTAGTTGTTGTGTTTTTGGGAGAAATCCTGGAGCGGTTTCTGATATCAGGTTTGCTCTGTGAAGATTTTCATTGACGCAGTCAATGACACTGCTTGCTGTTGTTGCTGCTTCTTCCGCTGCCTGTTCTGTTTTTTTTTATCTATGCATCCCATTTATTAAACAACATTTCTTTGTGGGATTCATTGATCTTAGGCAACCCTGCTTTCTTTCCTTCCTCTGGTTCCTGCCAATTCAAATAGTCAGAAAGTTTCTTATCAATTAAATCATAATCAAGTCACAAATCCATGACACGACTTGTGATTTTGTCTCTCATTTCACAGTGAGAGTTCCATTGTGATATTCGTTGGCAAAGTATTTCCTATTGTTGCAAGAGTTGATCATTTAAGGCAAGGGATTCTGTGACAAATTATGTGACTTTAGGATCATCTTTGTGCATTTTTAAGGTGGCCTGTAATTGCTATTTCTTTTCAGCCAGACTGCTTTCATAACCCAACTGCATTTGCTGGAAGTCCTGCTGTAACTTTTCCAATTTTTCTTCTGCTTCTCGACTAGCGCTGGCCTGCTATAACTGTTGCTACAAAAATAGGATTTTATCCTGTTTATCTTTAAGTAATAGTTGAACTTCGGATGCTTTGTTAATAGTAGTAGAAGCATAAGCTCCTGTGATTTGGGACAACCTAGTTAGGTTCTCTGTCGAATCAGTGGTGGGGTCTTACCAAAGGACATTCAGCTGCTCTGTTTCAGATGAGAGAATGTTGTCTATTTTTCTCTTCTTTCTCTATCTCATGACTACGGCTTTGTGTTGCAGGCTATAAAACATGTATAGAGGAGGGATTTCTTATATCTTTAGCATGATTTCAGATGACAGAGCTATGGGAACGTGTTCAGTTTCTGGAGCATTGACAATTATTTCAATCACCATTTATGTGATTGTCTGTGCTGGATTCCATGGTGTCTCCACATTTTTCTCCTCGGTGTTGATCAATTCATTAAAGGTTTCCCACTTTCTCCAGCTCTGTTCTTAATGGCTTTGTTGGCTGGATGAGGAGAGCGGGAACTTCCACCTGTGTTGGTGACAACACTTGCTGCTCAGGATTCTCCTTGGATTGGGCAGTATCCCTGACCGATCCTTCACTCTTATTGTGGTTGCTCTCTAACCGTCTAGACCCTTCTGGTGATTCTCTTCTAGACTTATATTTAGACTTGTCTGGCCCCGAGCTTCCACTTATACTGATGTTGGGAGTGGGTTCCCTTATTGGTTCTAAGTGCAACTTTTCCAAGGGGAGGTTTTCTAATCTTTGTTCTCTATAGAGTTTAAACTCTTGGAATTCTGCTAGGCCAAACTAGATTTGGGCCATGTGTAAGATGTCTCTGAGTGTTCTCTTCTACTGGAAGATGTCGTCGAAGAGATCATCTTCCTTAGTGAACACCTTTATTTTAACAGCTATAGTAAAATTCTTTATCACATCAAAGGGATCAAAATATTTCCCTTGGAACTTAAACAATCGTAGACTCAACATGTTGTCTACTTCCCTAAAAGTGTGACCTAGATAAAACAATGCAAAAGCCCCACAGGCCATAGGGAATTGCGACTAGATTTCCTTTTTCATGTCTTTAAGTTCCTTGCTCATTCCTCCAACCCTGTAGGTTTGGTAGGCTATTTCATGGGCCATCAACTTGTCAGGAACATACACGGGAAGTACATGAGGAGAGGCAATGCTTCTGAATACTCTAATATAAGTGAAAAAGTCTTCTTCGAACCATCTTCCCACAGGGAAAATATCAATTTCAGCTTCAGGAGAGAATCTTGGGGCGTCTTTATTATACAACATCTTGTGAATGGGTAGCATAACTCCATGGCAGATTTTATAAAAATATGGGGTGAACATAGAATCCCATAGTTCCTTATGATAGACTTGAATGGGCAAGGTATTCTGTACCGTCCATTTCCAACCCATGAGAGGAAATTTAAAAAAAAAACATATAGCATCCATGACATAGGCAGCTAGAAAGAAAGGATGATAAATCCTCTGAGAAGGAGTCCTTTTAGACCAATAATTCCGAATATCAAAGGCTAAGTTATTAGACAATATCTAGGCCCAGTCCATTACAGTGGCATTGGTGGCCGCATCCAGTAGTGGTAGCCACTCAAATGAAAACTTATTGATATCAAGTTTTCCGAATAGCTTAAATAACAATATGGAGAAGAGAGGGAACCAATGTTGTACATACCATATTTGTCCTTTTTTTTGCTAACCAGCTTTTGGTGCATTCATCGAAATCTTCATTCTCCTTGGCGAATTTCTCCATGAACTGCTTGTTATAGCTAGCCTGCGGCTCTGGTAAATGATACATGCGTCTTAAATTCTGTGGGGTAAATGACCCAATAACCTCTTGCTTCGAAGACTTGAATTTCTTGTTCGTTATATCAGCATCGTCTATCACCCATTTGACCATATCTATATAGGGAAGTATTTTTGGCCTTGCTGCAATACAGTCCAAGAATGAGCATGCAAGCTCTGTAAGTGATGCTTCAGATGACCCGTGTGCATCTGCTGTAACTGTAACTTCCATGACTCTTGGTTTTTCTTCCTCCAGTAGACTATACATGCATTCCCAAGTAGATAGGCCTGCTTCTCTAGGACAGGTGGTGTTCGTGAATAATGGATTCATATCTATTTTTTTAGATACTGGAGCTTTTCCTTTCTTTCCCATCATGTTCTATGCATTGCTATGTATATTGTTTTGTGTACTGCTCCTCTAAGCTCACAAGAAGAGAACCAAGATACAATGAGAAAGATAATGAATGATGGTAAGTAATAAGGTGATGGGAAAGCTCTTAATTTTAAAATCACATCAAATATATCACCCTCCGTGAAATAAACTTTCACTTAGATCTAAATCATTTCTCATAAATAACCATCAATAAACCACTAAGTTGACATTAATGCCCATAACTTAGTATTGGATTACGAGAAATATTTCATCGTACTGTGAGCCCTTTTGATCTGCAATAAAGTGATTTTTCGATTTACTCGCAGATCGCAATATCGCTAATCCTTTTCGTTAACAATCATTTGCTTCATTATGTGACTGCGAGATGCTTTATCGCATATCGCAAGATCGGGGCGTTTTACCTTAGGTGGTGGTGCGATATATGGAATCTGCGATATGCAATGAATCTGTGTGGCTTGTGATCTCGCATCATCTCGTTTTCGCAATTATGATGATTTCTTTATATATGATGTCCTCCTTTACCCTTTTGCAATGCGATGTTCATCATTAAAAGAACTATTATATTTGAGACTTATCATAATACTTAAGATTTTGTGTTTGCGGATGTTTTTCCTAAGTTTATGATAGTGTGTTTTATTCACAGGGAATTATAAGTGCTAGTTTTTTATTTTTAAGAGGGTCCCCATTTATTTAGTGTTATTAATAATACTAAAATAAAAAGGGGGGTTGTTGCTGGCCACAACAATTGGCGATTCACTAGGAAGAACCAGTTATCTTTGATTATCTTTTGAGTTTTCTAAAACTTCCAAAACAGAAAAATTTTCTGGAAAACCAAACTTTATTATAGAAATAAAAAGTGTATAATGCTTTTTGCCATTAACAATAGTTTGTTCTGTCCATGCTAATTTTGATTATTTTCTTCCCAAAGCTAGTCATTGCATTTACATCAATCACTACTTGGTTTATAAGGATAAAAACAAAGACATCTTTGTAGATCAGTTTTAAGTATGCTCATTTGTCGAAGGTAGAGCCTCTACTGCCAGCAGGCATCTATAGCCTCGACAGGGTTACCTATTACCCAACAATGATCTAGTATCCTACTTCAAGAAGTATACAATTTTCAAAGATAAATCCACGTTCACACTTATTGCTTTCATTTTCTTAATTCTTAAAGAACAATGTCTTGGTTTGGTGGCCAAATTTTGACAGTGCCATTCACTTGATTTATAACTTTACTGAACAAGTTGGCTCGTGATGAGACCCCTTGTCTTTTGATTGTAACAATCTTGAGTAATTGCCTTGTTTTGGTATGCAGTTGGCAATGTCAGCTAGTTATAATCTTTATGATCATGATAAGTCAGCTCTTGATGAGACCTCTTATTCTTTAAGTTTATAGTGCATAGGTGGATTAATCTTTGAAACTTGTAATTTCCTAAGTGGGGAGGAAGTCATTGGTTCCTTAAGAATAGCTCTAGATGACAATTATAGAATTTTTGAAGACAACTTTTCTACAGAGAACCTTCATTTTGTTATTGATGCTTTTTATGATCGGTATAAAACAAATTCCCATTAAAGGTTGTTTTTAATCAAAATTTGTAAGGTTGAAACTAGTAAAATTTTCAAGCTTGTAGCACTTGACTATATTTTTCTATAATAACAATTAATTTTCCAAATCAATTCTATTTATACAAGCGAAAAAACAAAATTTACAAGAGACACTAATCTTTTTCATGAAATCCAAAAGTAACTATTTACAACTTGTTTTATTATTAAAATAAAGCTATAAATAATAATTTACAAAAATAGAAGAGGTCATCTTCTATGGAAAGTATTTTTAAGGATCTGCCCATTAACAGGTAAAGATTCTCTTTTCCCTACTAAATCTTGCAACATGAAAGTTGATGGACCTATGATTTCAACAATTTGGAATGGTCCAAGTCACATCCGTTGGAATTTAGAATGTTTTCCTTTTTCTTCGTGAGCCTTATCCCATTTCAATAATAAATCTCCAATTTGAAATTCCTTCCTAGATGCCATGTTTGAATCGAAAGAAGCCTTTACTAATGCTTGATGACGCGCATGGGTAATTTTAGCCTATTCTCATTGCTCTTCTAGCTTAAGGATCTGCAATTGTCTTAGTTACAAAGATGAAGAAGATTTTTCTTCAATAAATTGAACTAAGGCTAAAGAAGGAATTGCTAGGTGAGTAGGGAAAACTACTTCTTTCCCATAAACTAAATTAAAGGGAGAAGTGCCAATGGAAGCCTTTGGAGTTATTCGATCTACCCAAAGAGCATACATCAAATATTTGTGCCATTTTTTATGATTCTGATCAATAATTCGCTTAATGATTCTGATTAGGTTTTTATTTGTTGATTCAGCTAACCTGTTCCCTTGTGGGTAATAATTGGCAGAATACTTAAGTTTAAAACCTCTTTTAAGTGCAAATTCAGTCATAGCATTGCTAGAAAAGTATGATGCATTATCAAACATTAAAGCAGAAGGTAAGCCAAACCTAGTAATTATGAACTGATCTATGAAATCGATGATATGTTCAGCATTAGCTGTCTTGAGAGGAACTGCTTCTACCCATTTAGTAAAATAATCTGTAGTTGTAAGGATGTACCTATGTTGTTTAGAAGAATGAGGAACGATCTCACCTATTATATCCAATCCCCATTGCTCAAATGGTTGGTCGATATTAACCAGTTGCAATGGCAATGATGATTTCTTCTGTCTTTTTCAGCAACAGTTTGACAAATTTGACATTTCCTTACATAGCTATGTGCATCTTTAAATAAGGTAGGCCAATAGTATCATGCACCCAAAATTTTGTGTGCTATTGCATCTCATGCATAATTTCCACCTGATGGTCCATCATGGAGTCCCTGCAACACTTTTTCAGTATCAGATTTCTCAAGACATCGAAGAAGAACAGAATCATAATTCTTCCTAAAAGGTACATCATTTACAAGTTGGTATTGCTTAGCTTTCAATCTTAGGGCTCTTTTCTTTGTATGATTCAGATTTGAAGGAGCATATCCTTTTTTTAAATGAAACATGATATTAACATATCTCGGTTCAATATCGTTTAGGCTTACCTCATACATTTGTACCTCTTGATTGGGAGATGGCATTTCTGATAAAAGTGATGCTCCAGCCAACATCCTGCAAAAGCCTTGACCTTTCACAATATTTGCTTGCTTGATCTTAGCGTCTATTCTTGTAGGGCAGTGACCCAATTTGCTCTCTTTTCACCCACATCTTTCTATACTAAGAGATTTCTTACTGTCGGAAATGACACTATTATCTTTGTATGGGTCTTAAGAAGAAAGGGTCTAAAGTGTTTGTTTTCTTTGAAAACAACATAAGCTTGTTTCTCAATGTCAGAATAATTTAATTCAGCCTCTTGCAAATTTGAACTAAAGAAGGCAAGTGGGGCTTCCGCTTTGTCTTGATTGGCTCGCATGAGTATTGTAGCATATGAATTCTTAGAGGCGAATGTATACAAAATGAAAGGATCGGAAAAATTTGGAGTCGCTAGGGATGGGGCATTAACAATCACTTGCTTAATTAGATTGAACGCTTCATATTCTGCTTGGCCCCATTTAAAGAGTGAATTTTTCTTGATCATTGCTTGTAATGGTGACACAATTCTTGAGAAGTCTGGGACAAATCTTTTCACAAAATTAATTTGACCAGGGAAGGATTGCATTGCTTTCTTATTATGTGGTAGGGATATTTCAGAAATTTCCTTAATCCTATTTGGATCAATATGGGTTCTAGATTTAGACACTATAAATCCAAGAAGTTTTCCTTCACTTAATGCAAAAAAGGACTTTTTTGGATTAAGTGAAATCCCATACCTTTGACAGCGTTAAAAGATCTGCTTTAGATCTCTGAGGTGACTACTACGTTGTTTAGAATATACTGTTATGTCATCCAAGTAAATCACCACTGATTTGTTTACTAATCCCTTAAATGTAATATCCATGGCCCTTTGAAATGTGGTGCCAGTGTTAATCAGCCTAAAAGGCATCTTTCGATATGCATATGTACCCCATTTGGTTCTGAATGTGGTTTTTAGTTGATCATCCGGATGGACTAAGACTTGGTTGTAGCCAGAGAAACCATCTAAAAAGGACATCAATTCTGATCCTGCAATTGCTTGTAATATTTGTTCCATAGGAGGCAAGTGAAAATTATCCTTTTGGCAGGCTTTGTTAAGATTTCGAAAGTCAATACAAATTCGAATGTTTGCATTTTTCTTTTTGACTAGAACCAGATTGGAAACCCATCTAGAATGTCGAACGGGAAAAATAAATTTGGCTTTCAACAGTTTATTGAGCTCAAACTTAATCTGAATTTCCAGATTGGGATGGATCTTCCTCAGGTTTTGCTGGACTGGTTTTTCATCAGCCATCATTGGGATAGTATGCTGAATGATTGAAGTGTCGTAAGTCTTAAGGTCATCGTAATTCCAGGCAAAGACATTTTTATATTGTTTGAGGAGTCGAACAAAGGCTAATTTTTCCTCTGGGGCTAGACCAAGGCCTAAGTTGATATTTTGTGGCTTAGTATCCATTCCTTGATTTACTAATTCATAATTCAGAGTTGAAATCTGAAGTTTTGAATTGGTAGACATTGTGAATTTGTCCTTTAAATCGTATAGGTCTTCTAACTTGACTACAGATTTTGGTATGGCATTATTGGTGCTCTCTTGTTGTAACTGCTTGTCATGTTGTTCTTCGTCAATTATTTGATTACTGTAAGATCATTCTAAAGTTAGGAAACTTACAATATCAGGGTCATCGTTAAAAATTCTCCAATTGTTAACATTATCAGGGATGGAGGGCCTAAAAATCAATTCGATTGAGAATCTGTCTAGGCTATGGTCTTCTGAGGAATGAGCTTGGAAGCTACATTAGCCAGGAGGTCAGCACTAGCATTTTGGAGTCTGGGAATGGATGAAATATTGAATGCTATAAAATGTTCAGTCAGATCTTGTACTAAAGATTGATAATGCTTTAAATTACCTGATAGACAATGTATAATATTTCGTACATATTTAATAACAATCTCATAATCTCCCCCAGATGCGGGTGGTAATTAACGTAATTAAGACTGAGATATGGGGCGACGACGGAAGTGATGGCCACTTGGCCCCCTACGACCATTCCAAGGCCAACCTAATAACTCCTCACGGCACCTCGCAGGCGGCATTTAATGCCTACTCTGGCCGAGGTGAATTTATCAGTAGCATAACCATGGCATCGACGATTCAATCGACCATTCTCCCCCTATTGCATTTGGCTTGCCCTCCGCAAGTGAGAAAGTCGACTGAGAGAACCACTACAGGCCGCAGATGCTGGCTTGTTTGTTGCTTGGACTTGGGTAATGGCTTCCACCATTCCCATACTCACCTCTGCTCTTCAGCTCTGCACCCTGGCTTCCTTAGCATTCCTTTGTTATCTCTTCATCCACCCCCTGGGACTCTGGTACAGCGCCTACCTCCAACATGGTGCACCACTGCATGCGCAGCCACAGCGGTGGCACGCGAGGTGGTAGCTCTCGCTCCTCTGCTTCTCACTGACATAATTCAGCCTCTCCTGCATCCTCCGCTGAAAATCCCGGCCAATTCCGAGCTGCTGGTCACTATCCAAATACCAGAAGTGGCAGAGGAAGAACCTGCCTCCTCTACTCTAGATGGGATGAGGCAGCCATGCGCACTGCCACCTTCCCACTCCCTCAGCACCATGTCCCCCATACCACGCAGTTCAGGTTCAGGAGTGACATGAATCGTCCGGTCATTGTTGCCACCGTCTCCATCTACATTTCGGAAGAGCCTGAGCTGCAAACACCCCTAACTACTTCCCTAGAGGAAACGAACAGAGAAGGTCCTAGCTGGTACAGAGACGACCCTAACGAGCTAAATGGTAATGAAGGTCGTTATAGAAGACAAGGAAAAGCCATTACTGGTTGTCCGCATGAAGCTTTAGGAGCTCCTTGTGACACGCAGGCCGTCGACAATAGTCTGGAGAATGCGTCGCGCCCTCAGGATACAGATGGCAACGAGGAGGGAGAGCGTCAGGCTGAGGAAGACCGACAAGTGGGCAACACAGATGACTGGGCATGTCCTATAGTGGAGGAGCCCGCTCTAGATGACCTGGCAGCACGTGTCACTCCCGACAGGTGGCAGTTCACTTAGTTCTTGTTCTTGTTCTATTTTTGCTTACGTGTCATTATGACTTTATGCTAGCTAGGCAGTCTAGTTAGAAATTTTTGTGGTATTTTTTGGGTGGTTTTACCCTGTATTCAGGATGCTTTTCTATTAGATGATAAGATGGCATGCTTAGGAACTTCTGAATCAAATTTTTGGCTGTATAATGCACTGGTTTCCCCTGTGTAGGGGCAGTCTCAAAATTTTCCATGGCTATTTGTTAATTCGGGCCGGTACCCTGTACGGCTAGACAACTATGTAACCTTTTTTTTATTATATCAATAGATTAACCTCATTTAGAAAAAAAACAATCTCAGAATCTCCAAAGACTTGTAAATACTTGATGTCTAGTCTGATTGCCTTGTACAACCCTTGCACTAAAGCTTCGTATTCTGCAGTGTTGTTTGTGCAATCAAACTTGAGTCTACAGGTTAGCATGGTTTTATTCCCTTTTGGATTAACTAATACACATCCTGCTCCTACTCCATCATTAGACTTAGAACCATCAAAAAATAATTTCCAAAACAAACAGTTATTTACAAGGCTATCTACAAAATTAACGCATTTAGAACTGTTTGTTTGAGAAAAAATTTCTTGTTGAGACAAAACAAAATGTTCTAAATAAGGCGAAGCATGAGTATTAAAATTTCCTAAGAAAGAATCAACATAATAGTTTCCAATTATATTGTTGTTGTATGCTATAGGTTCATTTTCTCCTTCCAGTTCTGTCACTATGTATTTTTTATGTCTTTCTCACTCAACCTTTATCTGATTTGGTTTACCATTGTAAGGGAGCCACGTGTGTGACCAATCGGTTGCAAAGTATCCATGAAGCTTTTCACACCAATCCCTGCTAAGAATTAAACCATAAAATTCAGGAATGACTGCAACTAAAATATCAATGACTTGACATACCTTTGGATTCGATCAGAGTCTTATGGTCACTTGATTTAGTTCACTAATTACTTCAACTTGTGACTGCTCCAACTGAACTATGCGTACTGCAGATTTTTGAGGTTGGACGTTTAATTTTGCACAAATTATTTTAGGCAAAGTATTAGATGAAGCACCTGAATCTACCAAATAATTATGCAAATTTTTATTGAAAATTTCGTCAGTAAGGAGGAACGGAGAAGTATGGGATTTTGACCTACCTCCAATTAAAGCAATAAAATTTGGGTCAACTTTATTTGCCATGTTAGTTGGAGGTCTTCCCATTTCATGAGAAGCTTGCGAGATTACAGTGGCAGGAAGAGGTACAACGAGTATTGCATGTAACTCTTTCAAAAGTAATTTCTGTTGATGTTTTAATTTGCTCAATTCATGAAAAGTAATGTTGGCCCTAGTCTTCTTCATGTCTTCAATGATATTATACTCCATATCATCAGAAACAATCAGTTTTTTAGTTGGAGTTGATGAATCGGATTGGACTGGGCTTGTTTGAGTCGATTTTGATGATGATTTCTTACCTGCGACTTTATCCTTGGAAACCGAGCTTACTTTCTTCTGTTTAGAACTGGGTTGTGGAGGATCGAGTTGATTTCTACTCCTAGTACTGACTGGTGATGCCTCTTAATCCTCTTCATCTGGAAGAATGAAGTCCCACATTCCCTATAGTTCTACAACCTCATCTTCATCAATAAGTTCTTCATTGGATACTTCTTCTTCTTCTCCTTCAGATTCTGCATTTGTTATAGCATTGGGAGGCTTTGGATCAGTTGAAGGGTTTTTCTATAAGGCTTGTAGGGTTTCTTAGAAGAAGTCTCTGCTACTTGTCTTTTAATGTCTACCATTTCATTAGACATGGTTTTTAAAACTTTTTGTAATCCTTCTAAATCAAATGGGTCCTTTAATTATTTTTTCTTAGGATCATCTCTAAAAGAAACCTTCTTAGATTTTCTTTCATCAATGGCGTTTTTCTTTTCTAAAGCTAAGATACGCTTTTCTACTGCTATCGCTTCCTTCATCGGCCAATGTTGGCTTGGCAGCCCTATCAACAAAGATTGCTATGTTCAGAGGTAAATCAAATATGTACCATTCATTTCGTAGTTCTTTGCTAGGTTTGGAAGTGGTATGGGTTTTATGCAAATGTTTGTTGAAACGCGAGTTGAAATCTTTGATAGGGTCTCTCAATTCAATCTTAAGATTCGATAGATCAATGATCAAAGTTGCTGTAGACCTATCATCACCGAACTTTGTCAAGAATTGCTCTTGGAAAATGTCCCAACTAGTAATGGATGCTAATGGTAATGAAAAATACCAGGACCCAGCTGTTGCTTGTAAAGTATAAGGAAAAAGTCTAACAACAATGTCTTCATTTGTAACTCCATTTAAATTTATTGATAACATAAATTTATTTATATGTTCTTCTGCTAGCATGCCTGCTACAGGATTAAACTTGGGCAGCCTTTTCTCAGGATGGATCGTTAATTGACTCAAGGTCACAGGCATTGAGACTACCCTTGGATTGTTCCATGGGTTTTGAGCCATCGTTGAACTACTAACAGAGGAAAGTGCAGATGAAGTTCCTTGTGGTGGGGATGAAGATGTCGAAGTTCCAGTACTCTGTTGAACAACGATATGAAGTGGAGGAGTGGATGGTTGACATTACAATGGAGAAGATGGAATGGATGATGATGATGAAAGAGTCTCACTATCAAACCCTTGAGGTGTCTTCCTTGCTTTTTCCTTTTAGGCAGAGGTAATTTGGTTGGTTTGATACCACGCTTTTCACTCTGTAATCTGGTAAGAGGATGAGAAGGATTGTACTGCGAAGTCACACTACCTTGAGCTAATTCATATTTCTGCATTGATATGGAAAATCCCTGAAGTTTATGGATCAAAGACTCAACTTCAGGGGGTTCGATAGTAGATTTATTTGAAATGTTCGGGTTTGTGGTAGTGGTTGTTGTTTTCTCAACTTCTCGCTTAAGATTTAAAAACTCAAAATGCGATGGAGAAGTCGGGGAGATGTTGAGGGAAATTTACTCTCAGAATGGGTTTTAAATTTACATTTATTAGCCATTCATAGTTCGGGCCCTCCTTCTAGTGCAAAATATGTTGAAGCCCCGAAAATTGGGTCTACAACAAGGGGGATACCCACCCATTCTGAACCATGAAAGTAGCTCCTTTTCCATTTGGGATAGTGGGTCTGACTGGGGATAATGGGACCAGTTTCCCAATTTGTTTATGATGATGCTAAGGGATGATGTTTTTCTTTCTAAAAATTTTATAAATAAAATTCTTTTAATCTAACTGTAATCTAACACATACAATTTTATTCTAATGAACGAAAATATCTAATTCTAAAAAACTATCCTGGGATTAACTCTTTACTTATGCAATCTAAAATAGTTTCCAACGGCAATCGGTAATAAAGATTATTCAATTGCCACAAGAAAAGAATCCATTAAAAGTAAATTATTTCGTATAAGAAATTAGCTAAAACAATTATGATAAGCATATCGCATAAAAGTTATTCATACATTCAGCATAAAAAGAATAGTAACCACCGTACAAAAGTGCCAAATGATAACTGAACATTCAGACTTTCATATATAAACAACTGAAAATAACATATCACTTGATGCATAAGCAGAAATTATTAAGAGATAAAAGTACCATTGATAATAAGTCCTACTCATGAGCTTCAACGATATAGATTTATCTTCTCATAATTCAATATCTACTAAGAGTACAGAAGTGCATTTCAGTAGCAGACATTAAACATAGATATAAATAAATCTCGTTCCATTCATTTATCAAAACCTCCTCAGAGGGTGCAGAAGTGCATGTTCTGAAGAACTGTTTTTGACAAATTTCTGGACCCCTCTCTAAATGCATGAGGAGTTTAAATACTACTAACTAAAGACTAAAAATAGTTATTACAAAAATATAGGAGGAGGTTTAAATGATCATCCTTGTCTAAAGTAAAAAATTAAATCAAAATTAAATTGAAACTGTATCTAAAAATCAACTATGCATCTGTTCTCTTAAATCACAAGCATCTAGCATCGGCTTCAGGAGTGTCGGTTGGCCGACCTTTGATTTTAGTTGTCCTATGAAAACAAAATCAGCAAGAGTTGGTGCTATCTTCTCAGCAGAATTTGTAAGGCACTTCAGAGTCATACACTGACTGTGTGGTTTCACCAAATATTGCTAGTAAGTGTCCCAATTTAACTTAGTTAACTTTTTGATTGACTCTGCCCTTTCTTCAACTTTTTGTCTCCAACTTGTCTGTAGTTTTTGTGTTTTTGGGAGAAATCCTGGAGCGGTTTCTGATATCAAGTTTGCTCTATGCAGATTTTCATTGACACAATCAATGACATTGCTTGTTGTTGTCGTTGCTTCTTCCGCTGCCTGTTCTGCTTTTTTGATCTGTGCATCCCATTTATTAAACAACATTTCTTTGTGGGATTCATTAATCTTGGGCAACCCTGCTTTCTTGCCTTCCTCTGATTCCTGCCAATTCAAATAGTCAGAAACTTTCTTATCAATTAAATCATAATCAAGTCATAAATCCATGACTTGACTTGTGATTTTGTCGCTCATTTCATAGTGAGAGTTCCATTGTGATATTCGTTGGCAAAGTATTTCATGTTGTTGCAAGAGTTGATCATTTAAGGCAAGGGCTTCTGTGACAAATTCTGTGACTTTAGGATCATCTTTGTGCATTTTTAACGTGGCCTGTAATTGTTGTTCCTTTCGACCAGACTGCTTTCATAACCCAGCTACATTTGCTGGAAGTCTTGTTGTAACTTTTCCAATTTTTCTTCTGCTTCCCGGCTAGCGATGGCCTGCTATAACTGTTGCTGCAAAAATAGGATTTTATCCTATTTATCTTTAAGAAATAGTTGAACTTTGGATGCTTTGTCAATAGTAGCAAAAGCATAAACTCCTGCGATTTGTGACAACCTAGTTAGGTTCTTTGTCGGATCAGTGGTAGGGTCTTGCCAAAGGACATCCAGCTACTCTGTCTCAGGTGAGAGCACATTGTCTAGTTTTCTCTTCTTTCTCTGTCTCCTGACTATGGCTTTGTGCTGTGGGCCATAAAACACGGCTAGAGGAGGGATTTTTTTTATCTTTAGCATGATTTCAAATGACGGAGCTATGGGAATGTGTTCAGTTTCTGGAGCATTGACAACTGTTTCAATCACCATTTCTGTGATTGTCTGTGTTGGATTCCTTGGTGTCTCCACATTTTTCTCCTTAGTGTTGATCAATTCATTAAAGGTTTCCCACTCTTTCTCCAACTCTGTTCTTAATGGTTTTGTTGGCCAGATGAGGGGAGCAGGAACTTCCACCTGTGTTGGCGACAACACTTGTTGCTTAGGATTCTCCTTGGATTGGGCAGTATCCCTGACCGATCCTTCACTCTTATTGTGTTCTCTCTCTAACCCTCTAGACCCTTCTAGCGATTCTCTTCCAGACTTATATTTAGACTTGTTTGGCCCCGAGCTTCCACTTATACTGATGTTGGGAGTGGGTTCCCTTATTGATTCTAAGCGCAACTTGTCCAAGGGGAGGTTTGCCAATATTCATTCTCTGTAGAGTTTAAACTCTTGGAATTCTGCTAGGACAAATTGGATTTGGGCCATGTGTAAGATGTCTCTGAGTGTGCTCTTCTGCTGGAAGATGTCATCGAAGAGATCAACTTCCTTAGTGAACACCTTTGTTTTAACAGCTGTAGTAAAATTCTTTATCACATCAAAGGGATCAAACTTTTTCCCTGGGAACTTAAAAAATCGTAGACTCAACATGTTGTCTACTTCCCTAAAAGCATGACCTAGATCAAACAATGCAAAAGCCCCACAGGCCACAGGGAATTGTGGCCATATTGCCTTTTTCTTGTCTTTAAGTTCCTTGCTCATTCCTCCAACCCCGCAAGTTTGGTAGGCTATTTCACGGGCCATCAACTTGTCAGGAACATATAAGGGAAGTACATGAGGAGAGGCAATGCTTCTGAATACTCTAATATAAATGAAAATTTCTTCTCCAAACCATCTTCCCACAGGGAGAATATCAATTTCGGCTTTAGGATAAAATCTTGGGGTATCTTTATTATACAACATCTTGTGAATGGGTAGCATAAATCCATCGCAAATTTTATAAAAATATGGGGTGAACTTAGAATCCCATAGTTCCTTATGATAGACTTGAATGGGAAAGGGCTTATGTACCATCCATTTCCAACCCGTGAGAGGAAATTTAGAAACAAAACAGATAGCATCCATGACATAGGCAACTGGAAAGAATGGATGATAAATCCTTTGAGAAGGATTCCTTTTAGACCAATAATTTCAAATAGCAGAGGCTAAGTTATTAGACAATATCTGGGCCCAGTCCATTATAGTGGCATTGGTGGTCGCATCCAGTAGGAGTAGACACTCGGATGAAAACTTATTGATATCAACTTTTCTGAATAGCCTACATAACATTGCAACAACGAAACAATATGGAGAAGAGAGGGAACCAGTGCTTTACATACCATATTTGTCCTTTTTAACGACTCTTTCTTTGCTGACCAGCTTTTAGTGCATTCAGCCAAATCTTCGTTCCCCTTGGTGAATTTCTCCATGAACTGCTTGTTATAGCTAGCCTGTGGCTCTGGTAAATGATACATGCATCTTAAATTCTGTGAGGTAAATGACCCAATAACCTCCTGGTTCGAAGACTTGAATTGCTTGTCTATTATATCAGCATCGTCTATCACCCATTTGACCATATCTTTATAGGGAATTATTTTTGGCCTTGCTGCAATACGATGCAAGAATGAGCATGCAAGCTCTGTAAGTGATGCTTCGAATGACCCATGTGCATCTGCCGTAACTGTAACTTCCATGACTCTCGGGTTTTCTTCCTCCAGCAGACTATACATGCCTTCCCAAGTAGATATGCCTGCTTCTTTGGTAAAGGTGGTGTCCGTGAATAATGGATTCATCTCTATTTTTTCAGATACCAGAGCTTTTCCTTTCTTTCCCATCACGTTCTACGCATTGCTCTGTATATTGTTCTGCATACTGCTCCTGTAAGCTCACAAGAAGAGAACTAAGATACAATGAGAAAGATAACGAATGATGATAAGTAATAAGGTGACGGGAAGGCTCTTAATTTTAAAATCACATCAAATATATCACCCCATGTGAAATAACCTTTCGCTCAGTTCTAAATCATTTCTCATAAATAGCCATCAATAAACCACTAAGTTGACATTAATGCCCATAACTCGGTATCGGATTATGAGAAATATTTCATCGTACTGTGAGCCCTTTTAATCTGTGATAAAGAGATTTTGCAATTTGCTTCACAATATCGCAGATCGCAATATCGCTAATCCTTTTCGTTAACAATCATTTGCTCCATGATGTGACTGTGAGATGCGATTTGCGAGATGCTTTCTCGCATATCACAAGATCGGGATGTTTTATCTTAGGTGGTGGTGCAATATATGGAATCTACAATATGCGATGAATCTATGTGGCTTGTGATCTCGTATCATCGCGTTTTCGCAATTCCAATGATTTCTTTATATATGATGTCCTCCTTTACCCTTTTGCAATGTGATGTTCATCATTAAGAGAACTATTTTATTTGAGACTTATCATAATACTTAAGATTTTGTATTTGCGGATGATTTTCTTAAGTTTATGATAGTGTGTTTTATTCACAATGAATTATAAGTGCTATTTTTTTTATTTTTAGGAGGGTCCCCATTTATTTAGTATTATTATTAATACTAAAATAAAAAGGGGGGTTGTTGCTGGCCACAACACCTTCTTCAGTTAATCTCGAGCGGACGCTTTCACCAGCTCTTCTCCTTGCTTGGCCATATGTAGTTCCTTATCCATTCGCTCATTTTCAGGTATCAAAAAGTGAATACTTGAGCTAGTGGCTTCGGCATACACTCTAGTTGCATCGGCCAAGGTTGTTGGATGTTTGTGTACGTCAGCCACGATCACTCATTCCTCAACTTGCAGAGGAGATGTATGATCATCTAGAGTCGACACTCTATGAGACTACACAACCCTATGTTGAGACTCATCGAATGAGATGTTGTGCATCTCTTCTTCCAGTTGATCTCCGAGGATCTCAGTACCTCCTTGGTCGCTTGAGACTTGCTCATCGTCTGGATGTGGTGAAGCAGGTAAGTCGACCTCTTCATGGTGAGTCATAAGGTTAATGTCCTATTCTAATTCTCATTGCTCCATATCTGTATCCAATTGTTGAAGTGCTTTCTCTATCTCATGAGCGAAGTCTTTCTCCTACGATGGTTCACCCTATCTGCCTGATGCCAGCTATTCTGATGAATCCACTACCTGTACAGGGATTGTTTCATTTGTTTGCACATGTTGCACCCCCTATTGTACCTATTTTTGCTACACTTCCCTCTCCTTCTTGTGCAGCTTTTGTTCCTTCCGGAGTTGCTCCTTCAGCTCATGAAACTCCTTCTCTGCTTCCTCCATTCTTCTCTTCTCCCTCTACCTTTGTGCAATTCGCTTGTTGCGTTGTTGCCTCTTCACCTTTATAGTCATGGCTACTTTCTCTACCAATGGATCTGCTCGGAACTTGCATCTTTCCTCTTCCTCCATGCAATCGACAATCTTCCTCTTGCCCTTGTCGTGTACTGGTATGCTTGCCTCTATTGTTACTGTTACTAATGTTGGTGCTCTCTGGGATGTTGCTTCACGTTGCTTCGCTAACCACTCCACACCAAAGCTAACCGATTCATTGAGTCTGGAGGAGTTGTAACAGTATCTCCATGGGTCCTCCTTCGCCCAATGACATGCATCGTGGATCTAGTTGAATTGTACTCTCATGCAGTGATCTTTCACAATATAATGTGGGTTGTACGGATTGTAACTTTAGAGGTCAAATGGATACTTCTTCATCAGTTCTGCCTTGAAATTCACTTGCTTGAAACTTTGGATCTCGTATAACCTAATCCACAATGGAAGAGTGGGCCAAGGTGCCTTCTTCTTCTGGTACAATCTAGTTGTCAATCCTGCCAAGATGTGATATGCTACTTCCTGCATGACAAGTATGTCCAAGGAAAACTTCGGTAGAACATGAAAAGGCTTCTTCACGCTAAACATCCATATGAAGGTGTCAAACGGTAAGGCATACCAATCAGTAATGTCTATCAGTGCCTCCATTACTTCCTTCGACGTGTAGGGTGGATCCTGTTCGAATATCATCTTGTAAACTGGGGTGAAAAAATGATCGGACAGTCGTGTGATTACTCCTCTGAAGCTGCATTCAAACAACAACTTACAATATGTGTTCACGTCAGTCTCTGTTGGTGACCATGCCCACTCCAAGCCCGGGAACTCCTATGGGACACAGATTACATCTAAGATGTAGGCAAACATGTAGATCTTTGCTTGCATACCTCCGGGTGACTTTTGAGCCTTCGTTACTTGTTCCTTCAGTTGATGAGCCAACATGTCAGACCAGTTGCATGGTTTTCCCTCTCTGGGCAGTTGGTCCAACGCGATCACCCAACTCTATGGGATGGTTTCTGTGCTTTCTTGGCCACATATTCGAAATGCAAATATGACCAAGTATTGATATGCCTTCTGCAGTATCTTTGTCTTGTAGATCTAGTTGGGTGTCATCCTGAATCTAGCCAGCTCCTTTACCCAGTTCTTCAGAATGTCTCTGGAGTTGGCACTGTTGCTGGGTAAGCTGAAAGGAGTCTCCATGATAATCACAAACTTCGACATCTAATACATCTCATCATAATCCTATGCCCAGAAGGTGGCAAGCTTCGTCCCGCTAACACTGCTCAGAGTCATCATCTCGGGATCTGTGTGTAAGATGATCCAGTGTATCATGTCTGCACATGTGAACGTTGGGTATATGCATGCAATTTGGTACAAGCTAGACTTGTGAATGTTCACACACACCTGATGGTCTTTGAGGTCTTGTACAAAAGTTCTTGAAAATGATTCATTGACCTCTTGCCATTTCAGTTTGATGTTGGAAAAGTCTGGGTATGTGTGTAGGGCCAAGATAAGGAGAGTTGTGAAGGATGTCACAACTATGTACCTTGTGAATCACCATTATAGAAAAGGTGAAGATAGATGGACCAATGAAGGGAATCTGAGATGTAAAGCCATGGAGGATACTTTCCGGGATGATATGATGGAGGAAAGTGATGGATGGTTGAACCCTACATGAGAAGAAATTGATGAAATTGAATTCTTGGATCTTCAATCAACTAGAAGACCCTATAAAGCATTGATGATAGAGTCCCTGGGTAAGAAGGAGCTCTAGGAAGTTCCTATGAGTAAAGGAATTTGGGCAAGTTTCTGAGTGAAGAGAAACTTGGAACTCGTCCCTGGCTAAGAGGGAGAGTTAGGAATGACATTCTTGTCTTCATCTTGGAAGAAAGAATGGAGGATTGTGTAATAATCTGGCATCTGACACTCCTTGAGGATGTGGTAGGGAAACCAATACAAGAGTGGGCAAGAGGACGAATATTTGTAAGGAGAGCTTCAGCGTAAATCACATAAGAAAGATTTTTGCCAACGCGTTTCGAACCAACCAATGTGGTTCATCATCAGGACAAGTTGAAAGTACAGATCCAACCCAGCGTGTTAAATAGTATAAGCAGAGACTCCAACGGCTAAAACCCTCTAACGGCTACTTTGTCATTCGAGAACTCAAGTCAAACTACCTCTAATTAATTTAATATTAAAATACTATTATATTTAGAGCTGGGTTAACCAGGTGAATAGTAAATCAAACCAAAGGTTAAAATTCATTTATTTAATTTCTAATAATACCCATTATACGTAAAAATCTATACATATATATATGACAAATTTTATTTAATTAATTCTTTTAAATCTAACCTAAATATATATGTATATTCTAATACTTTAATTAATATACCTAATTTTCCTAATCTTCTAAAAGCCCTATTTGTTATTATTGTTATCCTAATTAATCATATTTATAATTAATTAATAATAGATTTTATAGAAGACCGTTAAATTGGGTCAATTAATAATTTATTAAAATAATAATGCATTATATATA
>APFE030590980.1:0-18445 GCA_000404065.3 Pinus taeda
AAAATAAAAATAAAAATAAAAATCAAACTACTAATAATTTCAAAAAAAAAAAGAAGAAAAGGAAGAAAGGAGGGGGGAGGGGAAGAAACACTAAAATGAAAGGGGGATCCAACATCTATTGATCTTCCAGCCGTGCCGTCATCGCTGTTGAGATTGTTAGACCTTCTTTCAATTTCAATAGCTTCCCTGAACTTACGATGATGGAATTGAGCAACTCTAGCAACCACCTTGACCTCCTCAATGCAGACCTGATGCTTGGTATTATCCATATACAATTATTTTAAAATTATATAATTATGATATAGTAACTTAATAAGTTTATGTAATATAACATGCAATGAACGTGACGTTTAACTGAAAATTATAACGGGCCACAAAACTATTGACATTAATGGTGAGGAATGGACGCGACGAGCGACAACGATAGCGGGTCAGATAGAGTTTGATCGACATTTGAGAAGATGATGTGGTGGCATTTGGTAGCAAGGGAGCACCACAGGGAGCTGAATGACAATTCGGCAAAGACTTGATGCTTGACTGACTTTCTTGTTTTTTTTTGTTTTTTTAGCCATGGTTGCAACATTTTGTGTATCGGCTATTGTATGGCAGTAGACAGGTAGGCAGTTTACAACAGGTGTGTGGTTTGCGACAGAGGAAGAAGATCAGAGCGAGGGTGTGTGGTTGAGTGGATATGGCATCGTGGACGACCGGGGTGATGGAAAGAGAACATCCCCTCGATTACACTTCTGTGTGAGAAACCTTGTAGGAGCCAGCTCAATCAATTTCAGTTAGAGAGGAATTACAGGCATTAAATGCATCAAGGAAAGGGTTGAACGGTTTTTGCAATATCACTCATTGAGGATCTGTTTGCAAACACTGACAGAGATTCGATCTTCGTGGAAGCGTGCTAGATTTACCTGGTTTTCAAAGATTGCAGGTTGTCCTATCAAGGTAGTAATATAGGGACGATGCTACAACTATAGTTGGTGCCCTTGATTTTATGAAATCTGCAAAATTCTTTCATAAAACTCTGACATACTCAAAGTTTATAGCATACTTCTTCTTCTATTACATGGGAATACTTTGACACCTCCAATAGTTGTATTGTTGTCGTTCTCTGCCTCTTAGCGGCGTAATCTGTTTCGGTGATATCAAGGAAATGGTTTTTTCTTGGGACTATTGACATTGTTATTCATGCCTCTGGCACTCATATTCCAATTCTGGTTGCCCTGGGAACCTATTGCTTGTTTTTTTACTCTCTTGTCAATTTGTATTTGTATTTGTTTTTGTGCTAGTGTGTTGTAAACTATCTTACACGTCTTGCGTTTCTGGGTGGAAACTCAATTATTTCAAATATCATGTTACCTTGTCTCCGTTATCAACACAGAGCCAATATTCATAAATGATATGCATGGGTTCCTCCTGGAACCCATAAATTTCTAATTTTAAGTCTTGGACCACATTTGTATGAATAATATTATCCAGGAGTTGGCATAATTGTTGACACTGACCAGTGCTAGTGGTTGTTCTTCGGTTTGAATTCCATCCCCAATCTAACAGATTTCTCGGGAATATTGGCGTAACCCATCCGCTGGAGTTGGGGTCCACATGTTCCAAATTTTTGTGAGCCGTATTATATAATGATTTGATTTGCACATCAACTCTATCATGGGTTTCACTAAAGCTACTCAAACTGGAAATAAACCTACTCGAAACGAAATGAAGTCCAATTAAACTATTCACTTAATCTTGAAAAATTTCCTTCAAAGGGTGGCTTGTAATATCCTAATTACCTCTACCATGGGGTCTTAGCATGATGTCTTCGTGCTCATTTTCAACATTATGGCATTTATTCCTAATCATTTCGGTATCCCCGACTTCATATGAGTATATAAGATGTGGCTGATTGTAGTCAACACCATGTTCACCATAGACATGCTTGACCACATAATTTTTCAATGGAGAGATTTTTACATTTTCTGTTGATATAGAGTTGATTATACTTGTGTGTGATTCTTTATGTTCTTCTCCCAAAGACGAAGACAAGAATGAATTCTGGTGGTCAAACAATTTCAGTTTTTTTTTTTCTTTGACTTCATTATCACTACCATACTTATCATCTTTGGAATTTTTATTTTCATTTAATCTTCTTGATTTTGTTGTGCTTCTTCTGTGGTTTTTACTGTCAACACCATTGTCATAGTCCAAATCATCTTCATCTTTAAGATCATATTCATTCTCATCATAATCTGAAATTGAGATATCCTCTTCCTAATCTTCTACAGAATGTAGTGATTCTTCTTCTTCTACTTCACCTAGTTTTTCTTCTTCATTGTTGCTATTATCTTCCTTCTTATCTTCAGTGTCGCTATTATCTTCCTTATTATTGATTTCCTTTCGACATGTTTTAACTTTTGCAAATGATTTTTCTAAATGTTGAAATGCTTCTTGAATTTTACTAAACTGCTCAACACATTCAGGATGTAAATGTAATGGCATATTGTGTGGTGAACAACGTTCAAAGACTCGCACGATTATATTGTGTGGCATGGCTCTGATACCATTAAAGCAACAAAACTGCAGGCTTATTGGCTTTAACGTAACAATACACAAAAGTTATTTGTATTAATAATCTATTATATATAAAATGTACAAGTGATGCAGATTGTTACAATGAGGCCCTGTTTTTATACTTATGAAGGTGTCCTTTCATGATTGGGCATGTCTTTTAGACATGCCTTTTCAGTTAACTAATTAATATTTAAATAATCATTATTATGATTATTCATTATTTATATTTATGTTTATTTTATTTTATGTTCGTAATCGAGCACTTAAAAGATCTCAAATGGAAAACCTTGGAGATCGCATAAGAAGTGCAGTATCGATGGGAATTGATGACTTACAATGGATGTGATTCCTTCATGCAGCAATGATAAATCACTAGTAAATACCTCCATCTACTGTGATGATCATCCAAATATTCTCTCAGACCTCATAAAGACCCCAAAAATTATAGGAGTTCACACGATCAGGACATACCCTAATCGTATATATATTTATTTTGTGTTCCACTCTCATGGCTCTGGGGAGTCTTTTCATGGGCTACTATTGTTGAAT
The DNA here is from genome assembly GCA_000404065.3 of Pinus taeda. NCBI lineage: Eukaryota > Viridiplantae > Streptophyta > Pinopsida > Pinales > Pinaceae > Pinus > Pinus taeda. The sequence continues at coordinate 3,121 of APFE030590980.1, forward strand.
GAGATAATTCCAATATGAAAAATGTTTTTATGTGGATTAATTTCCATCTACCACTTATCTCCTAACATGCGGTTGAAATCATCTGCGCTTTTTTTATGATATTGTGATGTCCATTTTGGGTTGTTTTTGTTCTCTCAAAAGTAAGAAAATTGCAGGTTTTCTTATAAGAATATAGCTTGTTGCTTGAAATTGTGGATTTAAATGTTGACCAATGACATTCATTCAATGTTAACAATAATATCATCCAAGAAACATTTTAAGCAATGTATGTACACAAATAATTAATGGGAATGTGAAAAACATCCTCATTTGTGTGCTTAATGAAAGTTACTATCATGTAGCTCATCCTCGAAATCATTGTTTGAGAAGCACCATTAGATTCCAGTAAAACCATTGTAGGTTTCAATACACGACCATAGCAAATTCTTTGATTTGAGTTATGAAGTCTCCTGTTCAATTCTTTGGAAACAGTATTTTGTCATCTTACTCAAAAGTAGGTACTGGGCTTTTCTCAAATTGGAACAGCTGCTAGCTAGAGAGAGTCATATTCATTGGACTTGGAAATATAAGCTCCCATATGGAAAATAATCTGCTCAAAGTTGGATCCAATATCATTGTGCATGACAGGTATGCATTGTCTGTTTAGTTAATCTTCATAAAACCTTTAGATTGTTGGACTATAAAATGGAAAGCTTAGTCTTTGTCTCTATTGCCTTGAATAGAGGAATGAGAGCTTCCTCTCTTGATATAGGCCATAGATTTGAGAAAGATGCATTTGAGAGTCACAGTGAAGGATGAAAGTAACCAAAAAAATTTTAATACACATCATAGAATGAGGTAAGGAAGTTTCACATGCTTTGGAGAAAGATAATTTTATTTTTTTTTAAAGAAAATTTGAAGGGTTGGCAGAGCACTTGTGGTAGAATTTTAATGCAAAATTTGAAGGAAAAACAACTTGAAATTCTAGGAGCATAAGCCATGAATTTTGAACACTAACGCATGCACCTAGGGATGTGAATTTTGATCAAATTATTTACACCATGAGAATTCAAGTGTTTTACAGCCAGAAGATTGAACAATTAGTAAAAGGATAGGTTTAATGTACTTCCATAAGTTTTTTGGGTATTATAGTTTTGAAATATACTTAACTTATTTTTGGGTTATTATTCCCTTATATTTTGTTTTGTTTTCTAACCCGTTTTCACTATTTTGATTCTACAGGTTATTATTATGATGTTTTAGCTTGACTGGAAGTTTTTCACTGGAACACTGCCGGAAACACAGGAAACGAATAATTAAAGTTTTGTTTATGAAAACTCTTGGGTATATAGAGATTGGAGTTTTGGATATGTAAAATAATGACTTAATGGTTTAATTGTGTAACTTTATTTTTACTATATGTTTGTTAGTTCTAATTCCAATTGCATGATGGTGGCCTCTAAGGTTCTAAGTGTTTGAATCCAACGCTTTGATACCATGCGTAAACCCTGAAATTTAATTTCTCATCCATATTAATCGTATATCAATCACAAACATGTTCATTACTATATCTACAAAATTAACGAGCATCACATACCTCGTTTCTCCCAGTTGATGAAGTCATGGTTGAATCCAGTCTTGAGCTTCTGCTCCCAAACCAACTAATGCTTCCCACCCAATTTGGGACAAGCCTCTCCATCTCCCAGACCTAGAAGACTTCAATATTGAATTATTCCACTATGCCAAAAACTCCAACAACAGGGTCCAAATCTCATAGATCTATAGCCTGAACCCCAAGGCTCATTCCAAAACTCATAAAGTTTCTCTCCCAGATTCTCCATTTCCTCCCCATATCCAAATTTCCACCCCGATGAAACCCCCTATCCACTTCTCATTTTAGATTTTTATATAGGGAAGGTTTTTTCCCTCTGAAGAAATCACACCCTCCTTTCCTGCAATCAATCTTGAGCTTATCCATTAATATACTATTACTTGAGCCAGTCATCTTTCCTTTTAATTAATTATACATTAAATGAGATTTTTAACTTTATCATCTCAATTGACTTCCTTTGAATTAATTATACATTAAATGGCATTTTGAACTTTATCACCTCAACCGACTTTGAGAAGAGGATTTTTTCAAGTACCTTAGCATGACTTGCTCAAAGATTATGAAGTTAAATTAATCTTGTCCCATTGTAATAATAATTATTTATTATTTAATTAAAATTCATTAATGAAATAAAATTAATATATTTTATCGTATTATTTAATAAATAAGGTATTAATTAATGTTGTTAACAATTAATTCATTTTCCATACGTAGACATTTTATGTAATTAAATCGGTATGTATGCTAGTCCAATGTGTGCAATGCATGTGTATGTAGTTATCATACGCAAGTCTCGAAAGCATGCTAATAATAATATTCCATTAGTAAGTCAAGATGGTTCATTACAAGTTATGTAGGGCAATGCATGGTGAAACTTGATGGGCCAACTCAAGTAGCTAGGTCGTTTAAGCTATTGGAAATACTGGGAGGGGGGTTGTGAATTAGTATGTCAAGAATTATTGCAAATTAATTCTTTCATTTACATTCATCATTTAATTATATATGGATCATCAAGAAACACATGGACAATGCATAAAAATCATATAAAAAAACATAGAGATTTTAGGTGGTGACCCATAAAGGGAGAAAACCACCATTCTTCTTATCTTCTTTGTCTTCAATCTTTGCTTACCTAAATTCGTTGGTTGTTACTTTTTGTAGCATAAGATGTGTTCTAGCCATGAAATTTGGTGGAGAAGCTAGAATACATGAGATCTCAAAACCCAAAAATCGTTCCTGAAAATTCCACCTAGAGTTGACTTAATTAGATTATTAACAAATTTTTAAATATTTCCTAAGTCTAAACATAGGGAATATGGTTAATTAATTAGAATAATTAAGTCAAGGTGTGAATAATCTAGAAACTCGCACAGATCAACTCCAAGATGATCATATCCATTGATTAATATTTTATCTTGGTCTTCTATGCTCCAACAGTGGATTATAAGAGGAAGTCGATGGGCACTTGGAGAAAATATGACAACAGTTCAATTTCCTTGGTAGATCAATTTCCAGAGAGCAGCAACAGTTGTTGCAGAGCCAGAGATCAGAGAAGAGACAATGAGGGGCAGGGATAGTGATCGAGAGGAATATTTCCAAATTCAGAGAGGCAACAGTAAGGCACCAAGTTATTCTCAGTGAGGCGACGTAGAGGACTGTGCAGTTGCTTCAAAGAAGAAATTTGATTTAGTTGGAGATAAAAAAAAGTTCAGTTCCAAAGGCTAGGCATAAGGTCTAGAGTGTCGGAGAACTGATTTCCTCAACTGATAAAGGAGAACGACTTCATAAGAGGAAGTTCAGAGGCTATATGTCATAGGGTCTACACAGAGCAGCGTAGAGGTTGGCGTAGAGGGTTTAGGAGGATGCATTTTTGAAGAGCAGTTGTGTCAGGACTTGCTTGTGGAAGAAGTGTAATTCCCTTAGATACTTTTTCCTATATTTTCTTATTGTTTGGATTTCTAGTTGGGCATCCATAGATTGTACTCATAATTAGTTGCTACATAATAATAAAACCATCAACTGTTGCACTGGTTTTCCCAAGTTCGGTTTTTCCAATGACAATTGTCCAAAAATAACGGTCTCAATTTTATTATGTGTGTTCTAGTATTTTCTCAATTTTCAGCATTATTATTTCCACAATTTTTATTTGTGAAGGTTACAATGTGATTTATTTGATATTTTTTGTAGCAGATAAATTGTTAAAATAATCAACAATTAGAAAAGTAAATTCCAGTTGCTACAATAGGACTCCAGTTTTGGAATTTTCACATGGTACCATAGCATGAGTAATCTACCAGGAAGCTCAGAAGCGAAGGAAATAATTCCACTGCTTAGAGGGAGCAATAGGCTGAAATTATTAGAGGCAGCGTAATGCTTAGATGGGCAGGCTGAATTGTTGGGGCATAAATTTGATTTTCAATTGCAGGTTTGTAGAAAAGTTTAGTTGCTCGAGATTATGATTCCAATAGTCAAAGGGAGCAACTGCAGCTCATATTTTTCACAGGGAAAATTCCTTGGTTGGATGTAGAGAGTTTTGTAAGATCAAATCAGCGTCAAGTAGAATATAAAATCACACACAACATAGGGAAATTTCTCTAAGGGAACTTTAAGTCTCAGAAGTTTGATTTTTCCAAGAATATTGGCAGTAACAACTAGAAAATCTACGCATTTCAGAATGGAGTGCGAGTAGCAAAGAAAAAACCAAGCAGAGGGAAAGTGGGAGTTTTTGAGATTTTCATAGTTAGACTTAGAGATCAGGATAGGTTGGAGGGTTCCTCCAACTATGTCATTTGGAAGGCCTAAATGTCCTTCCTGTTAGATGAATATGGCCTAAAGCTCTACATAGACAGTGTTGTGGCAGTTCTCTAGGATGCAGATTAGCTAAAAGAATACAGGAAGAAAATGGTGAAGGGAAAATAGTTGATCTTGGATAGAGTTCGGGACCATATAGTCACACAAACAACTGACAAGGATACTGCCAAATAAATATGGGATGCTCTCTCCACACTATAACATAATACTTCTAAGTAGTGGAAGATGTTCATGGAAGAAAGGTTGAGATGGATCAGGATGCAGAAGGAGGAAAGAATAGATCCCTTCCTCACTAGGATTCAGGAGGTTTGAGACCAACTTGTAGTTGTTGGGGCAGCGCCTCAACCAACATAGCTTGTGAGATTGGCACTAAACAATGTCTTTGAGGAGTAGCAAATTTTTTTCCAGAGTATATTGGGCAGAGACAAGCTACCAAAATGAGACAGGATGTGGTTAGACTTGCATTAGGAGGAGTTGAGGTGAGCTCTATTAAAGAGCTCCATCAGTGGCAATAGTAGTAGTGGATCAAAGGTGGTGAAGGAGGAGGAGAAGATGGCCCTCGAATCAAAGGGTCCCAGTCAGAGGTAGGAGGAACAAAGAAGAAAGAAGAAGGGCCTATCTAAGGTCAAGTGCTTCATGTGTGGTGAGTTTTTCCACTACAATACCTAGTGTCCTCTCAAAAAGAAGGACAAGGTGGAGAAGCAGGACCAGGCAACATCACATGTTGAGATAGATAGGTTGTCCTCTAGGTTGGAGGAATACTTTTTAATGATGGTAGTCATAACTCCAGGAGTGAGGTAGGGTGACTTGGAGTTGTAGCCATAGAGAGCTACAGATTTGGGTAGGGTCCTTGAGGATTCCACCTCATGGATCATTACCTTGCTACGGGGGCCCACAACTTTTAGTAGCATGATGGATTAGTGGCAGTAGATACAATTATTACCAAAGTGACAGTTGCAAACTAGTGGTAGTCAAATGTTGACGCGTGTAGTGTAGTGCTAATAGTAGAGAAGGTGGCTCAATGCAGAGTTGGCAGCAACACAGATTCTTTAGTGACGGTGAAAATGCTAGTAGCAATCAAAGACTCGAGAGACAAATGCATCATATTGCACATAGTTGATTCACTATTTTGGATGCTTCTCAGTTGCAGTATTTATAGTCACGGTAGCAATAAAAGAGAGGGAGTTGCAGTGCAGATGCAGTGTTGGAAACAGTTCAGTGGTGTCAGCAACAACACAGATGCAACATAAGATTTTTGTAGTGTTTGGTGGGCAGTATAGCCAGACATCAACAATGTGACAAAGCTGATACAAAGACAGAGTGTTGTGGCAGGATGTGTAGGACTAGAGATAGAACACATTCCTTGCTAAGAGGGAGTGTTAATTTTTGTAGCATTGAATATTTTCTAGCTATGAAATTTGGTGGAGAGGCTAGAATACATGAGATCTCCAAAACCCAAAAATCGTTTATAGAAATTCCACATAGATATGGCTTAATTATATTATTAACCAGTTTTTAAATATTTCCTAAGTTTAAACTCAGGGAATATGGTTAATTAATTAGAATTAATTAATTTAATGTGTTAATCATTTAGTAACTCATACAGATCAACTCCAAGATGATTCTACCCATTTATTAAGATTCAATCTTGGTCATTGGTGCTCTAACGATGAATTATAAGAGGAATTCGATGGCCATTTAGAGAAAATACACCAACAATTCGAGGTCCTTGGAAGATTGGTTTCTAGAGAGTGGCAGCAGTTGCGAAGAGCCAGAGATCGAAGCAGACACAGTGAGGGGTAGATACAACAAATTTCCTGAGGAATTTTTCCAGATCTAAAGAGATAGAAGCAAGGGGCCAGGTTATTCTCAATGAGGCAACACAAAGAACTATGTAGTTGCTTCAAAGAAGCAATTTGATTTAGTTGGAGAGAAATTCGTTTTTAGTTCTAGAGATCAGGCAGAAGGTCCAGAGTGCTGGAGAAGCAATTTCCTCAACAGAGACAGGTATAATGACTTCATCAGAGGCAACTCAGAGGCTAGAAGTAATAAGGTCTATGTAGAGTAGCACATAGGTTGACACAAAGGATCCAAGAGGACGAGTTTCTAAAGAGAAGTTGTGTTGGGATTTCTTGTGGAAGAAGGGTAATTCCCTTAGATAATTTTTCCCAGATTTTCTCGCTTTTTGGACTGCGAGTTGGGCATCCATATATTGTACTCATAATTCATATATGCATAATAATAAAACCCTTAGTTGTTGCACCAATTTTCCTAAGTTGGGTTTTTTCGGGACAATTGTCCAAAAATTACAGTCAATTTTATTTTGCGTGTGTTATTATGTTCTTAGTTTCCAGTGTTATTATTTCCATAGTTTTTATTTGTGTAGGTTGCAGTGTAATTTATTTGATATTTTTCGTAGCAGATAAATTGTTAAAATAATTAACAATTAGAAAAATAAATTATAGTTGTTGTAATAGCATTCTAGTTTTTGAATTTTCACACTGACACTGACCAGTAGGAAACACCCACTCTCTTTGCAATGTTTCATTGGAACCCATTAGTAGGAATATCCCACTTATAATGTTTCACTAGCACCCACTAGCAAGAATCACCTAGTCCTTTAGATCAATTTGCTAACACTAACCAGTTGGTGGCATCGACCCCCAAAATCAATGTCGACCTCCCTTTCATCCATTTTAAAACTAGATCCACTCCCTTTAGCACAAAATTTAAAATCAATTTATACCTTCCTACAAATTCATCTTTGATCAACAATACAAACATTCTAGTAGCTATGATTATTAGCACTTACACTATGATCAACAACATATCATCTTCATACTTTGCAAACCTCATGTACATCAATAGTGTATTGTAGTAACTTATCCTGTCATTGGCAATATCAAGCTTAGCAACATATCTAGCATGCAATCTTTCGTGCAAGTGAACTCAACATACCAATATTCCAACTTTCTTGTTTAGCGTGCAACCCTATTATAACAAATCCATTACCTTGCCATCAACATCCACTTGTCATCAATATACTCACTATCATAAGTAGCATAGCATATTACTAGCATCAATTAACATACTAACAATCATCAATGCCTCTATTAGTAGAAAATAGATGCATAAGAAACCTGGACAATAGAAAAGTTAGCATATCTTGCAATGCACTCCCTCACCCACCACAATCATCATAACGGTCATAAATTTGTCATCATCATCAGTACACTAACTCAAAACCTTACATTACCCTAACTCTTAGCATTGAAATTGAATGAACATTAACTTAGCTCATACAGTCTTGTCATGAGATCAAGATTTTGAGTACAATGAATAGAGGTTTATAGTTCAAAATCAAAACTCAACAAAGTCCATCTCAAATAATCAATAATAGGGAAATCAACACATAAATAGTCCATATCTAGTTTCTTTATCTTACAACAATCATGTGCTACAATGGAAATTACAATGTGAAGAAAGGTCATAAGGCAGAGCGAATCTGGAAAGCTTGCCTCAATTCGGATTGTTCTCTGGAACTCGAGAGCATGAAGTTGGAATCACTTCCAGTAATCACGGATCAACATGTTGGGGGACTGCCACATTAGTTCGAGCCTCTGGGATCTCCTGTAAACCTTTCCATGATGTGGCAAAGGGGGGATATTGGGGGAAGCAATGAGTGGATATTCCCTTGTAGAGAGTCGAATGAGGAGGGACCTTCATGTCCAGTCTAGAGGGCAGGGATATCCTGACCTTACTATCACTATGCCTTTACAATGCTACTTGATTTAACTATATTTGTGACCCTTTCTCGTATGTTGGATTTTATGTCTCCTTGGGTAGATAATTGATCGTCTATCATGTTGATAGTGAGTAGTTATTTAGATTTCATTATGAATATGGGAGAAGACCTTATAAGCAGTCATTATAAAAAAAACAAGTTAACAACATCTTTGAATTCAATATAACCTTCTAAAGAGATCAACAAATTCATTCTCTTAATCTAATATTAGAAAGAACCTGCAACATCTGGACATCAATCACTTCAACAAATTTTGAATACAAATATTGTTAATCAATTCACCAAGCAAAATACACCACTGTCATGCCTTAGACAACAACACCATGAACATAATTAGAACTGGTCACACGGTCTTGATCCAAAATAATATAAATTCCACTTCTACTCAAACAATTTTGAATTTGACTCCTCAACCAATCCTACAAAAAACTAACCTTTTCTCTGGTCAAACTTGATCTTAAGCATAATCTTATTATATCCATAGATTTGATCACAAGATAACTCTTTTCTTAACACTGAATATTGTGGTCATGGGGTTCTGTTACAATATTGTCTTACCAATATGTATATTTGACCATTATTTCACCACATAACATATCAAAGCATTCCATTATTTACTTGCCCAAGTAGATGTCCATGCCACTACAATACTCTAATCTCAAACAACTATATATAATGTATATCATATCAAGGACTTCACACTTTATCTACTTCAACAAATAAGCAACAACTACCTAATCAAACCGTTAAATACATACCAGGTGTCAAGGAAAACAAGTTTGATATATTAGGATTTTATTAATGCCCCATCCATTGAAATTGTTCATTCTTAGAGACACCGGATCAAATATCATACCTATCTGGACTATGTCTGTTCTGCATCATTGTTCAAGCAAACCACTACAGATCAATTGAACTTCACAAGGGGAAAGAACTAGTCACAAACCACTAAAATAGACTTGTACTCAGCTTTTTTGTATAGAATAAAGTTAATCGACCACCCAACAGATCACACCAGATTGCTTCCATAGCAGTCGAATTAGAAATTCTTCTTGAACCTACATGCTTGCACTCGATCACAGACATGACCACACACCAATATATAGTCAAAAACATAGAGGATGTGCCATTACTTGATCAATTCCCACATTCTCGTTGCATATCATGATATGTTGCATATACCAGACCATTTTATATACCTGATAGAGCACAATGAATCTGAACACCACCTATTTTCCAGACCCATAAACACTAAATCACACACAACATGATCACACCATTTTAAACTCTCACAGACTTCTGAATTGATTCTCATTATTGTCGCATCAAATCTTGCAAGATGACGCACTATATTAAGCACCAATATATTGATGTAGACTAAAGGCCATTTATGCCTAGAGTGATTTCCATACAAACTGTATTCAATAGGCACCTCATTGCTCTCTTCTGAATCTTAACTCCTTGCACGCCATTACTTAGGTCCACACTTGTTACACGCCACATTGATGTCGACAAGTGTCATGTATATATACATATTGGTTTTTAATTCAAATTCAGATTGACCACAAAACCTTGGGTATTTACCATGGGTGATTCAATGGTAGAATGGGTCAATTGTAAAAACCATGGAAATTCCTAGGGTAAATTTTGATATGATTTCGAAACCATGGGGGAATACCAAATCTAGGCCTACAAGATGAACCAAAAGCTATGGACTTTGTTGCACTGGATGAGCCAAATTGTTTATAATGCCTACCAATATTTGTGCAAACTACAACTAGGAGCCAAGTTTAAATTATGCATTATGTATAATACAACTTAGTGTAATTTATGTAGACCTACAAATATTAGACAACGTTAATGTTGCTAGCTCCAAACATTTCATTAGTCTATCATGACCTTGCATCATCAGTTGTTAGTCATTAGAAACTATCATATAGATCAACCCAATCATGTCCCTGCATCATCAGTTGTCAATCATTAGGAAATATCATATAGACCAACATAATCATTTCTCTGCATTAGAACTCAAGTCCTTTGTATCGGTAATCCATTGTTGACATTAATTCAAACACAACAATGTGAACAATCCCCCCCTTTAGCATTGGTGGCAAACACCTACTACAACCACAACCAAAGTTGTGGTTGATGTCTCTTTCTCCCCCTTTAACATCAATGGCAAAGGGAAATGATATTGTAATCTTATGTTGTGATATCAGGACGCCTCCAAGAACCAAGGCCATTTGCAAAAATAGCATCTTCTAAATCCGTGTCTTGCTAATACTTGTGGCTACTCCACCTTCTACTATTTTATGTGGAACTTTCACACATATATGACTAAGTACAATAACTCTCTTTATGACATCAATGTCAATGTCTATCGACCAAAACACTCACTCCCCCTAAGCATATGCTATCTTTATTGATTATTCTTGACATCATGTCGTTGTCCATGCTAGTTGAGATCTTCAAAGACACTATCTCCATTGGTTGGGCTCCTCTTTCCCTAGAGGGTTCATTCAAATGGTTTTGCCTTGATAATTAGTTGGCTAATCTTTCCTTTTTGTTGAAAATTAGTATCTCAAGGTTGAATTCCTTAAATAAAATTTCATTTATGAAAATTCTGGAGTGACTTTATAAAAATAGAAGGTCATGTCTAGCATTTCAAGTATCACTTTCCAAAAATAGTGCATCACCTTGTATCAATAGGTAATAAAGTATTGTTGATGGAAAATCACTCAAATTATCATTACTAAATCATAATAGTTCAATTTTGACTTAATTATTAATATTAACATTATTATTACCATTATCATTATCCTTATAATACTATGATATTATTATCAAAAAGAAATTCAAGTCGTCTTACCTTCATACTTCACACCTCTCTCTCCTTAATGTCTCACATGACTCTACGTTACACTCTCTCTTTCTCTCTCATTAAAGTCTTGGCATATTCCTCTTACACACTCATTGAAGGCATGTCAAAAAATATTCCTCTGACGTACTCTATAAAGCATATGTTACACTTTCTCTTAAATGCAAAAGTTACAAAGGCATGTGTACCTCTCCTTAAATGGCACTCATTGCCTTCTCTCCTTAATGGCATGAGTTACACTTCCTAAAAGGGCATGAGTTGCAATCCTCAATGCATATGAGATTCCTAAATTGAAGGCATGTGTTGCCTCTCTCCTTAATGGCTTAAGTTACTCTTCCCTATTTGGGATACAAGTTACTCTAAGGCATTCTCCCTCTTTATGGCATGAATTTGTTGCTCCTTCTATATAAATGTGCCTCATATATTCTTCCTTCACTACTTGTGCATTTTGAAATAAGGAATCAAAACTGAGAGAGAGAGTTAGAGACACTTGAAGACGATTGTGAGGAAGAGACACTTGGAGAGTAAGATCCAAAACTTGAAGTTTGATTTGGTGTTTGCATCAACTATTTGTATCAGTGATCTTCATGCTGCAACTTATTTAGATTTGGGTAAACTTACTCATTCTCTTCATCTCTCATTTTACTTTGTATCTCTACTGAACAATTGATATCTAATAGAAGAAGAATCTCGTCAGGTTTACCGCTTATGGGTTTTTCCATGGCCATTGGACCTAAATTCTCTATGTCTCATTCTATTCTTTGTTATCTTCCATTTTTCATTTGGTTTATGTTCTATCTACAATTTCTTAACTAATATTGCAGCATAAATAAACTTTGTCATAAGTGATTGTTGCAACATAGAACATCATATTTTAACATGGTATCAAAGCTTTGGTGAAGACAATCCCAAGAAGTTAAAGAGTTGTCACCTCTTATTCTCTGCTAAAATAAGGAGTCCTTACTTGTTGCTCATTTATTGCTGCTGCAATTTTACTTCTTGCCCCTTTGAAGATCCTACTTGTTGCTGAAATAAGGAGATCTTATTTATTTTCCTCTTTGCGATTGAATAAGGAGATCTTATTTCTTGTCCTATTTGCTACTGAAATAAGAAAATTTTATTTATTGTCCTATTTTCTATTAAAATTTGTTTGACTTGATCACGATGTTTTCTTCTTACTTCAAGAATGAAGAGAATTTGAATGATGTTTCAAATTTTGGTCCATAGAAGGCAAGGTTGGATATTGCTCTTGGGGTGCATGATGTACTAGAATATGTTGAAGGTAAGGTAGTAGATCCACCAGAAAAATTGAATGTTGCTATCATGGCCAGATACAAGAAATGGGAAGTCAAGACTAAAAAGATTACCCTTGATTCTATTGGAGACCATCTCATCACCTGTGTCTCCAGCTTGAAGAAATATAAGGAATTGTATGACAAGTTGATTGGAATGTATCAAGTAAACAACTTGAGTCAAATATTTTCTTTGAAGAAGCAACTCAAGGAAACTAAGATGAATAGAGGAGATAACATTCAAGCATACTTCATGAGGATATAAAAAATCAAGGATCAATTGTCAACAATTGGTGAAAATGTATCTGATAAAGAGTTAGTGTTGATTATGCTTCGAGGTATTTCTCCAACTTTGGAAATGTGTAGTACTACCATCAATAACAGTGATAAGTTTCCCACATTTTATGTGATCCTAGGAAAGTGCAGTCAAGAAGAGGCCAAAATGATTTCCAGAGGAAGAATTCCAAAGAATGAAGAGGGAGAACCTACTACCTTTGTTGTCTAAGATCCTTAAGTTCCCAACCTCGATATTTTCACCCGTAAAGACTTCTTCAACATTCTTGTTGTTTAAGGCTCGGTGTATATATCTATATTACACGTAGACAATATTGTTAGCAACTTATCCCCACTGAAACTTTGGTAGCTTATAATCATGTAACATATCTTTTTCTGCTTCCATATCTTGGTGAAGAAGGCTCTTTATGGATTGAACCAAGACACAAGAGCCTGGTTTGCTCACATTGATAACTTCTCAATGAAGCTTGGTTTTACTAGAAGCAATGTTGATCCAAATCTCTCCTTCAACGCGGTCGAAGGTATGCCTTTGATTTTGGTGTTATATGTTGATGACTTATTCTTGATAGGAGGAGAACCTCTTATCCCTAGTGTAAGAGGGAGTTAGCTTCTAAATTTGAAATGAGAGATCTTCATTTGATGCACTGCTTTCTAGGCCTAGAGGTATGGTAGAGACCTGGTGAGATTTTCATTTTTCAAGGAAAATATGTTGTCAAGCTTCTGGAAATATTTGGTATGACAAAATGTAAGTCCATTAATACACCAATGGGAATGAATTTAAAAAAGTTATGTGGTGAATTCGTAGGACCTGATTTGGCTAATCCTTCTTATTATCAACAGCTGATTGGGTCACTGATGTTCTTAGTGAACACTAGACAAGACATATGTTTTGTGGTCAATATGAACCAATATATAATTAAGTCATCACATGCACACTCGATTGATGCAAATCATGTGTTGAGATACCTGCATGGGACTATCAATATTGGATTGATATATAATACCAAAGATGTGAGACTACATTGTTACTTTGATGTTGAATGAGCTTGTAACTCTGTTAACAGAAAGAACACATCTAGATGTTTCCTTAACTTGGGATCTGCCATGATATCTTAGATGAGAAAAATGTAGAAGTATGTAGCCCTTAGCACAACTAAAGTTGAGTACATTGTTGCTAGCATAGCTAGTTGTGAGCCAGTATGGTTGAGGAAGCTCTTTGGAGAGATGTTTGAGGAAGAACTAAATACAACAGTAATACACTGTGACAATAAGAGTGGGATTCGACTTGCAGAAAACATCGTGTTCCATGACAAGTCCAAGAACATTGAGATTAAATATCACTTTTTCTGGGATATGGTGCAGAGAGGAGCAGTGAGGCTCCATGATATTGCAACTGATTATCAGATAGTTGACATACTTCCCAAGCCTTTTTCGAAAGTTAAGTTCATGCTATTCAGAGAGAAACTTGGACTAACAAATGTTATCCTTCCTGGTGGGGCTGGTCACAGATGATTGAGAACATTGAGTTATGTTATTCCCTCTTGTTTGAGATCACAAGTTGGGAATAGAGCCAAGAGATCTCCCAAGGTTGAGGGAACTCTTGATTGTAGGATGTGCACGATCCTTGTCATGTGTTGACAAGTGGTAACCCCTCCTACCTTCAAGTTTGGGACTTTCCAAGAGTATACCCCAATATGCATCCTACCCATAATGTTGGAAATAATACTGAGAGGGGGGGGGGGGGGTATTATCACATTAATAAAACTTTTTTCATTTCCAAACTCTGATTCATATATGCTACTTCCACAACTTCTTATGATTAGGTTAATTGATCTTCAATGAGTGCATTAGAACATTATCAACCATATTATCAGTTAACAGATGCAGTAACATAGAATAGATCATCACACATAAGGCACACACATGAACACCATGATTATAAGGTGGAAACCCAATGTGGGTGAAAACCACCTGCTGCAAGTCATCTCAATCTTCTTCTTAATAAGAAAATCCTTTTACAATATTTATGTACTGGTGCAGTCTTATACTAGTACGTAGGATTCTATCTGTAGAGAGCTACAACCCTCTCTCGCTCTCCAGTCTCTCCTGGAAGGGAGCTACAACCCCCATAGTTCTTGTACTAGCTAAGATACTAGTACGTAGGCGTCGGCCTATAATATTCTCTCCTCTAGGTACCACGTTTCATGCATTTTCAGACTGGATACTCCTGAAGCACAACACATAATCTGAAAGGCCACGTTCCATCCAATTTTCATACTGGACCCATTAATATAATTGAAGCACATAATCAATCAATCTTCTAAATCACCCAAACACCAGATCAATACATATACAAGGATAATATATGTGTTAGCACCCAGATCTAGTCCATCAGATCACATAAATATGAGTCATTATGATCTTGATCCAATATTAGTTCTCATCCATCAATACTGAAGCTAAACACAATCAACCAAATAGGATATGCAGAATACTGACACCTTTAAATTGTCATCAAAACCCATCAACAACCAGAACCACCTGTGACTTACAATATCATATCTCAAATTGTATACGCTACTACAATGAACCAAACCTGCATACATACGTGCTTACACCAAAGCCAACCTGCGTACAGATCTATAAATATTCAA
>APFE030590980.1:18465-55882 GCA_000404065.3 Pinus taeda
ATAGTTCATCTTTATTCTGAAATGATTCTGAATCTGATTCTGAATCTGAAGAGCTTCTTACACCTAATCCCCAATCGATTCTCCCACTGTCATAGTTCTTATGATATGTATTCTTCTACTTATGTGCTTTCTTCTTAAGCTTCTTTCCCATTGTTCCAAGGATCTCCTTCAAGCGATCAAGCTTCTACAAACGAACCTGCTCTGATACCAATTGTTGGAAATAATACTGAGAGGGGGGGTGAATCAGTATTATCACATCAGTAAAACGTTTTCATTTCCATATTCAGATTCATATATGCTACTTCCACAACTTCTTATGATTCAGTTAGTTGATCCTTAATGAGTGCATTAGAAAATTATCAACCATATTAACAGTAAACAGGTGCAGTAAAATAGAACAGATCATCACACATAAGTCACACACATGAACCCCATAATATAAGGTGGAAACCCAATGTGGGTGAAAACCACCTGCTGCAAGTCATCTCAATCTTCTTCTTAATAAGAAAATACTTTTACAATATTTTTGTACTGGTGCAGTCTTATACCAGTACGCAGGCTTCTACCTGCAGAGAGCTGAAACTCCCATAGTTCTTGTACTAGCCGATCCATTTACTAGTACGCAGGCTGCTACCTGCTACAATGCTCCAAAGATTTCAACTGCTACTAGAAGGGAGCTACCACCCCCTTAGCTTTTGTACTAGCTAAGATACTAGTACGTAGGCACCGGCCTACAATCTTCTCTCCTTCGGGTACCACGTTTCATTAATTTTCATACTGGATACACCTAAAGCATAACACATAATCTGAAAGGCCACGTTTCATCCAATTTTCATATTGGACCCATTAATATCATTGAAGCACATAATCCATCAATCTTCTCAATCACCCAAACACTAATACATATACAAGGCCAATATGTGAGATATCAACCAGATCTAGTACATCAGATCACCTAAATTTAAGTCATCAAGAACTTGATCCATTCAACCACAATCATGTTGTTATCAGAACTCAATATCAGTAACCAGACATCAAATATGCACCTAGAACCCTGCAGAATAGTCAAAGGTAGTTAAAGAAAACTTCAAGCAGGGTCCACAACTTCACCGATAGACATCTGCGAGTATCCGCACCTGTGCCTTCTGCTTCTCTGCGGGTATCCGCACCTGCTCCTTCTGCTGCTCTGCGGGTATCCGCACCTGCGCCTTCAGCTGTGCTACATACCTCCGCACCTTCTCCTTCTGTTGTACTACGTACCTCCGCACCTGAGCTGTGGATTGCCTGCAGACCTTTGATTAGGTCCAAATTAATAGTCCTCCAATGTGCCACAATCAGTCTAATCAACAGATCTGCTCATGCACCAATGAGATCGCGACTTATCAACAGTTTACAGAAATCTCCTTGATTTAGATCTAGCTGTCACTCATAAACCGACCACAAGTATTTCAGATCTAGATCACCTTAAGATATTCAACCCATAAGTCTACCATCCAAATGATCTCCTTCCCATTTTTATAGGCAAGCCCATATTCAAACCATGATCCAAAAACATAATAACACAATACCATGAACCCAATACTTGGGATCAATATCTTTAGATGCAATACCACAGATCAAAACCATAGGATCTAAAACTGTCGGACTAATACCATGAACCACCATAGGATTCCCACGTGCGTGCACTTTTCTCAGTATAGAAGTGCGTGCATTGGGATCTGCACCTTCTGTTCAGACAACCTGCGGACTTGACCGCAACTTTCTGAATGGCATACCTGTGGGTCCGCACCTTTTGAACGGTGTATCTGCGACCCTCTTATTTTCTTCCACTCTGAGAGGCTGATCATCAATCTTTGCTACTGGCTAGTTGCACTTAAGATCTGTTCACCTGTATGAGTTGCCATCAAGGACAACACTTGTCTCATAATGCCAACACATACGTTGGCCTTGTTGGGATTATCACCCATCTAGCCAATGGGTGTAGCTTTATTGTGCATGATCCTTGTCATGTGTTGACAAGTGGTAACCCCCCCAAGCAGAGATGAGACTTGGTTGTGCGAGATCCTTGTCATTTTTTGACAAGTGGTAATCCCACCAATGTCGTTGTATGTAGGTGTTCTACCACTTGACTCTTATAGTAAAGCTTGGTTGAGTGTGATCCTTGTCATGTGTTGACAAGTGATAATCCCCCTAAGCAGAGGTGAGACTTGGTTGTGTGTGATCCTTGCCATGTGTTGACAAGTGGTAATCCCCCCAAGCCTACGTCAAGATGTAAAAATCAGTGGATATAGGTTGATAGATGAATCTCCCCTATGATTATTCTTCTTCATTATATTGATGCATCATTGTTCTAGAGAAGAGATGAACAAAGATGAATAGAGAAGTCAAAGATATTTGTTGCAGAAATAAATTTGTCCCTAAATTAGAGGGAGTGTTAAAAATTTGTAGCTCAAAGATGGATTTCCTTAACTAAAATAAAATTTCTGACAATTCTAGAGTGACTTTCTAAAAATAGAAAGTCATTTCTAGCATCTCAAGTATGACTTTCCAAAAGTAGTAAATCACATTGTATCAATTGGTAATCGAGTATACTTGATGGAAAATTACTCAACTTATCATTAATCAATCTTAATAGTTCAATTTTGACTTATTTATCAATATTATCATTATTATTATCGTTATCATTTTGATATTATGATATTAATTTCAAAAAGAAATTCAAGTCAACTTACCTTCATACTTCGCACCCATCTCTCCTTAATGTCTCACATGAATCTACATAACACTCTCTTTTTCTCTCTTGTTAAATACTTGGAATATTCCTCTTACACACTCATTGAAGGCATGTCATAAAATATTCCTCTTAGACACTCTTTAAAGCATATGCTACACTCTCTCTTAAATTTATAAGATACAAAGTTATGTGTACTTCTCCTTAAATGGCATTTGTTACCCTCTCTCCTTAATGGCATGAGATACACTTTATAAAATGGAATGAGTTACAATCCTCAAGGCATGCGAGATTCCTCCATTGAAGGCATGTGTTTCCTCTCTCCTTAATGGCTTAAGTTACTCTTCCCTATTTGGCATATGAGTTACTCTAAGACATGCTGCCTCTTTATAGCATGAATTTGTTTCTCCTTATATATATGTGTGTGTGCCTCATATATTCTCCCCTCACTACTTGTGCATTGTGAAATAAGGATTCTAAGTTGAGAGAGAGAGTTGCAGAGTCTTTAAAGAATATTGTGAAGAAGAGAGACTTGGAGAGTAAGAGCATAACTTAATGGTTGATTCAAGGTTTGTATCAACTACCTGTATCAGTGATATTCATGCTACAATTTGTTTAGATTTAGGCAAACTTACTCATTCTCTTAATCCCTCATTGTACTTTATATCTCTTTTGAACAATTGATATATAATAGAAGAAGAATTTGGTTGGATTTTCCCCAGTCATTGGACCTAAATTCTTCATGTCTCATCTTTGTTGTTCATTATCTTCCATTGTGCATTTGGTTTATGTTCATTAGAGAAATTTTGGGGTATAAAATGGGCCTCCTAGGGAATATTATAAAATAACGGTGGAAATAATAAAAATATATTCGATTGCATCATAAACTTTTAGAACTCATATTTTCAACTTATCTCCCTACGGATTTACTCAATTTTCAAGTGGTAGCACTTGTTGGATGAAAAAATTAATTCCTCATCCAAGAAGTACGCATGTTGCATACTTTTGATGGATCCTGCTACAAGAAAAATAAGGAATACATGAAAAAATGTGATTTGGGCCTTTACCACTCTTTTATTGCAACTTCATTTTCAACAACTATTCTCTTCTTCATATACATTGAGATTTTGTATTATTATCCCCCTAATATTATGCCAATATTTATTCTCTCTTTCTTCTATAGTTCTCCTTGTGTATATATTAGAAATAATGGATTGCAAATGAGCCTTTCTTCCTTTATTCAATATCTGATGAAGAGATTTCCTTCAATCTCTTATTTATTCTCTTAATTTTCTTCAACACATATACCTTATATGGATTTCTGGTTCCTTTTTCTATCACATTTCTAGTGTCTTCTTCTATAATTTTGCATCCTCTTGAATTGAATATGACTTCATGTCCTTTATCAGTTATTACTCACACTCAATATGTTGTGCTTTAGCCCTTCAACAAAAATAACTTTGACTATATAGAGAGAATTCTCTAATCATATGATTGGTGATAAGAACATATTCCTCTATGAGGAAAACTACAAGTGGCAATGTTGTTCTAGGAGACAATTCATTGACCAAAGTGACAGGAAAAGGTAAAATTGACCTTGAAAGCAATTTTACCTTTTCCTATCATTTTAGTCAATGAATTGTCTCCTAGAACAACATTGCCACTTGTAGTTTTCCTCAAAGAGGAATATGTTCTTATCACCAATCATATGATTAGAGCATTCTCTATATATGTACCAGGATTTTTCCTCATCCTAAGCATATAGAGAAAGAATACATGTCTTTTGCTTCTCTTCCTTTCTCTTCCATGCTTTAGTATGTTGAACTTTGTTAAATGGATCTTCCTTTGATTTCTCATTCAGCTGCTTATTATGTAATTTTTTTCTATTGTTTGGATTGTCTTAACTTAGTCCCACAAACCTTTTCCATGTGTCCAAGCTTATTGCATGCATAATATCTTATGTGACCAAAGAAGGGGGAAAAAGAATAATGCCTTCAAAAACCATTGTACATATATGCTTTTTGTCACATATTCCTTTCATTTCCATATGATTTGTAGTATATATCCTTATGGCCAAATAAATTACCAGAAAAATAGTAACCATGAAAGAAACTTGTATACCTAGGAACCTATGATCTTATTGTGGATAATATTATTCCTTGACTACTTGTTTGAGAAATATTATTTTGTTGCGTAATTTGATTGTAAGGCATAGACAATCTACTTCTACAATCAATTGCATGTGTCTATAGTTGTGGCAGATAAAGAAATCAACACCATCCATGAATTTGTGTTCCTCCTTTGGAAGTTTGTATTTCTACCATATTCATCACTGGGAGCAAATGGTCTTCTTGAAAAAATCACTTTCCTTAGATGTTGGTTATACTGCCTACTTCATTTATTATTGATCATTATTTTCCTTTTGTATCCTGCTCCTATTATTTTCTTTAATAATATTTTTGTATTTTTCCTTATTGCCTTCGAGGCTACCTATACAGGCCTGTGAGATGGATTCTCCCTTAGTTGTTTAATCAAATCCAAGACTTGATTTAATGGAGAGAGACCTTTGGAAGCTAAGGATATTACCAAGATCTTTGAACTATCTTGAAATATCAACACTTTGTTCTTTTCTTCTATATCACTCTTTAATGAAAAAAACACAACTTATAAAATCTCACAACAACCTTCTCTTTCCTCTAGCTAGATGCTCATTACTCCTTCAATTCTACTTGCTTCTTATAAATTAGTTTCAACTTAATAATTTCTTCTTGAAGTTCATTTGTATTTCTAGATCAGACCTTAGAGAGACGATTTCAGCTTCAAGTCTCTCACAATGAATTTCCTTTTCATTAAGTTGTCTTGTCACTACTTCATTAGGTCTTTTAACCTATTGTTGGGTTTGTAGGACTATTATATTCTTGTTGTTATAAAATTTGGATACTTATAGATTATAACTTAATTTCCTTATCTTCATAATTACTTGTGATGTTAGTTGGTCTTTTATTACTTCTTTAATTATGTTGATCAAGCAATTACCAACAACAATGATGATTACAAGGAGACATAATACACAAGATATAGGCTCCAAGCCATGGTAAAATCCCTCCAAGTGGAAAACCCATAAAATTCTTCTCTTCTTCTTTAGAATCTATTTACAAATAGACTTCCAAGACCCAAATAACAAATCCAACAAACCCTCCAAGTCTCGAGTCATCCTTGTTACCACACAATCTAACAGAGGCCCTAGGAGGGGTTCTTAATGGACTGCTACGAGATCAAGTGGAAACAATGGGATAAGGACCCACTGTCACCTCAGTTTATGTCCCATGCTCTTTACGTACTTTTACCAATGGGAGGAGTCCTTGTATAAAGGAAATCACTAGAAGAGATAAGTCAATGATGAGATACAATGTAATTTCCAAATCCCATTCACAAAAGAGGCTCATACAATGGATTTCTTGCTTCAAAAGAAAGATAAGGGTCTCTCCAATAAATTCTTATAGGAATGGAGGCCTAGACCTCAATCAAGGCCTTCCTAAGGGAATAGAAGGACCTCTCTTAAGCTTTTGTGAGATAAAAAGCATACAAAAGTTTGGC
Source organism: Pinus taeda (assembly GCA_000404065.3). NCBI lineage: Eukaryota > Viridiplantae > Streptophyta > Pinopsida > Pinales > Pinaceae > Pinus > Pinus taeda. The sequence continues at coordinate 24,794 of APFE030590980.1, forward strand.
ACCACAAGAGAGGCCTAGGGGATACAAGAAATTTAGAGGGTTTGAGATGATCCTAAACAATATGACTAGGTCAAGCAAGGATGAGAGGAAGGGTGTTTTGGAAGGTGAATTTATTTTAAGTTTTTGAGTGAAAAAAGGGACTAGGAATGTGTTGGCATTATGATACATATGTTGTACTTGATGGCAACCCACTCATCTCAGATGATAAATTATAGTGCAACAAAGTTCATGCACTTTCATGCAGAGAAAAGTTCCTTTCATGCAGAGAAAAGTTCACGCACTTTCATGCAGAGAAAAATTCCTTTCATGCAGAGAAAAGTTCACGCACTTCCATGTAGAGAAAAGTTCACGCACTTTCATGCAGAGAAAATTTCACACACTTTCATGCAAAGAAAAGTTCACACACTTTCATGTAGAGAAAAGCGCACGCACATGGGAAATATTATGGTTGGTTCATGGTATTAGTCCGACAGTTTTTGATCCTATGGTTTTGGCCCATGGTTTTGCATCCAAAAGAATTGAACCCAAGTATTGGGTCCGTGGTATTGTTTCTCAATGGTTTTGGTCCATGGTTTTGAGTGAGGCCTAGCCTATAAAAAGGAAAGGAGATCATTTGGCTAAACACAAGTGTTGAAAATCTTAAGAAGAGCAAGATCTGAATTTCTAATAATCGGTTGGTGAGACATAGTTGAATCTGAATCAAGGAGAAAGCGGAGCATTATAAGTCAGATCTACTGAAGAGAGCGGCAACGGCGTAGTGCGGAGGTGCGCAGAACTAGAGAAGAAGCAGGTGCAGAGTTGCACAGACTTGTCACGACAGAAGTGTGGATATCCACAGGTTTCCTTCGGTGAAGTTGCGGACCTTTCTTGAACTATATTTTAGCTATATTTTATCTGTTTTTGTAGAGATCTGGGTTTAAATTGGTGTCTGGTTACTAATGTTATTTTCTGGTTACTGCATTCTAAGAAGTTATTTGTTTAAAGGAGATTGGGTGATGGACGTGTACATGATGTTTTGGATCCAGTTTGAAAATTGATGAAACGTGGTCCCTGGAAGAAAAGAGAATGTTGTAGCCTTCTGTAGCTCAACACCTACGTACTAGTATTTCAGCTAGTACAAGAGCTAAGGGGGTTGTAGCTCCCTTCCAGAAGAAGCTAGAAAACGAGAGAGGGTTGTAACTCTCTGCACGTTGCAGCCTGCATACTGGTAAAAGATTGCACCAGTACAAAATCATTGTAAGAAGAAGTTTCTAATTGAAAGAAGATAGAGACATATTGCAGCAGGTGGTTTTCGGCCACATTGGGTTTCCACATTACATCTTGTGTTCCTTGGTGTGACTGTCTATTTTGTATTACTGCTTATTATTCTATGGTTCTCAGATACAGATTAATGACAAACATCTGAAGAATAAATTAAATTATAAGTTTGGAAGGTATATGCAAGTTTCAATTGTCAGATCAAGATCTAAAAATATTTGTATAAATTGATAAGAGTTTGATAACACTCATTCACCACCCCCCCCTCTAAGTATTATTTCCAACAGTAAGAAGCCCTATTCATCAGGGTGAGATGATATAACTAAGATCAATTTGATAACATGAGTTTCTCAAACAATATTAGTTAGCTCCTTTGAATTTTGAATAATAAATAGCTAGGCGAACTAAATAAACTATACCTTATGTATTCCCTTTACCATCAAGCTATTTTTTTTTATGGGCATAATATGACGTGATTTATTTAGGAGTGAGAAAATAATAGTTTAGGAGTGAGAAAATAATAGACAATTAGGTGCCCTGTGTGAAACACAAATAAATAAATAAACAAATAAACAAAAAAAAAAATTATAAAACCTTCAATATTTGTTGCATCAAGTTCCTACCATGCTACTGTCAATATATCACCAATTACACTTTTTAATGATTACTACTTCGGAAAAATCCATTTTTCATAAATTGATTGTGGTTGGCAACAAGGTCTTGCAACCTAGTTTTCTCCAAGATTGTTAAGAATTTTGATCCAAATATAATAGCGAAATGCAAGCCTAATGTTAGTTGTTTTTTCCAACCTGGTTGCATTCCTATTTAAATATCAAATCCATTAAAAAGATACTCTTTCAACACACATAATTTGAGGCCAAAAGTGGCCATTTCAAAGAGCTTAAAATAGAAGAGAGTTGCTCATAAAAGACAATCTGGGGCATGTCATCCTGTCACCAAAGCCAACCCTTAAGGCCAAAGCAATTAGGTTTTAATAGATTTTTAAAAAAATAGGTGAAAGAGGGCATGTCAAAGAATAGAATAGGTTGTCTTACTGAAACAATCTACAAATCTAATTGACCTATAGACCTTGTGGGACAAAAATGCTTACATTCGATATATTGGAAATCTGTACTTTTGTTGAACACAAATGGAAACCTAATCCAAGTCTGAGTCACAACATAATTCTTGAAAAGAACTTTGATTTGCTAAACTTAGTCATTTGACTATTTTTCCAAATTTTTCCATTAAGAATTCATGCATTCAAGTATAGTCCAAATTTTATATAAATTAAAATTATTTTTTTATTAAACAACACACATTTTTCTATATATTTAATATTTAAAGAAATATTCCATACTTCAAAAAAGAAAAACTATCTATAAAGATTCCCCACGCTTTCTACACATACGTGAAAATTGTGAGGGGTTCAAATTCACCCTTAAGCTCTAGCCCAGTCTTAGAAATTCAATAAACGTTTTACATAATTGTATTGCAATGCTAAAAAAATGTATGTCTTAGAATATGTGTGCCTTGAAAACCTTTACATAATTGTCCTGCAACATTAAAATATCTATTCCTCCAAAATCTGCTCGCCTTCGTGTTGGTGGGGATCTGACATAGAGGACATTGGCTTAATCTGCATCTAAATGTATTCGGAACTCGAACCCAAGCTACAATGCTCTGAAATTACTTCTCCTGTCCCCTTTTTGATTCAATTAAACCAAATTTTCAACGCCTGCAAGCTTACTGAATCCGAGGATTGTGTAAGTGACTCTGCAGAGATAAGAGGCACGTCAGGCGAGACTTGAGAAAAGAGTCATGTGGACTTCATGTCAGGCTAACTTGCATGAAATCCTTTTATTATTTATTTATTTTATATATATAATGTTTTAATATTGGATATTGTTTTAATAATATGAGAGACTTTTTTAATATAATATTTTAATCAGGGATTACACACTCAACACCATCCATACTAGATTATTTAAACTCAATAAGGGTTTTTCTTATGTTTTTTTGGTTAGGTTGAATGTTTTTTTTTAAGTTTGGTAGGATTACATTTTAGTTATGTCTAACTTCTTCGTGGGGAGGGGAGCAAGGATAACACAAGATTTGAACCCGAGACTTTTAGTTTAGTGAGACTTTATTTCTAGGACCATTGCCAATTGAGCTACCCCAAATAAATAATGTTAAAAAAAGCAACAAAATAATTTTATTGCCTAAATTTTATGATCAAATATACCAAAGAATAGTAGGAAACAAAGGAACCCTGAGGGAGAACTTGAATTGCATAACATTGTTTAAATTCATAAAATTATACAAATACATTAAAATACAACTAGAAAACCGCTCCCAAGGCATATAATTGGACAACAACAACTTTTGATTTGATAATATGTCTACATCCAAATATGATGTATATCCTACAATAATATTCTACCTCCTAATTTAATAAAAATCCTTCCAAATAACATCCAAGACTTTAATTAAAACTTTATTTAGTAGTCATACTTCAACAAACTCAAATATTTATGACTATTTATCAGCCTAAATCCACTTAATACTGATAATATTATCCCAGACAATAAAAACCAAACATGATGCCAGACAAATTAAGGCCTTAAAGTTATAGGATTGCTATATAAGTCATCAAATTCTTATGTTAGATGAGAACCATGAAAACAACATGAGGATATGAATCTTTGGTTTTATGAGGGTTGACAGACAGGTGTGACAACAATAGCAATTGGTGGTGTGAAGACACCGAAAGGCCCTGGAATTGCAACATGTGCAAAGATAACTAATAGAGCTACGGAATTTGTAGGAACTCACTGTCAAAGTCTTAGGAAAAAAATAACCTAGACTTTGAGTCCTCACATGTGATATCCCTATCCATGGATTTTGGTTTCATTATTTCTGTTTTATTTTTTTTTTCTGGCATGGGTTTTCTCTATTTATTTATAGGTGTTAGTGTCAAATTACTGACAGCAACATCTTCCAATTCAATGCCCAATGATGTGTTTGGGTTTCTTCCATTTCATGTTTTTGGATACGGATTTGGTTTGTCCATTATTCGATTGACTTAAATGGGCATGGTTTTCTAGTTACTGGATGGTGCTCATGAAGATTGAGTTTGATTTCCATGGAGCTTTTAACACTAAAACATATAAGCTATGCGTAAGTAACATCCAATAAATTAAATGTTGTTCTAATACTTAAAAATAATAATATTAATAATAATAAATCAGTTTACTCGGTTTATAGTTTTGTTGGTTTATTTGGAATTTATTTTTATTTTTATTTATTCATAATTCCTATATTATCATACAGAGATGACTTCGTTCAATATATATGTTAAACGTGGAAACGATTTCAACAAAGGCAATTCAGTCATTCTAACATATTTTCTTAATTGTCAAATTGTGATTCTAACATATATTTTCTTATATGTTGAATAGATTGCGGTAATATTCTCTGCCCAGATAAATCGAAGGTAAAGAAGTTTTGAAAACAATGTTAACACATATTTTTAAGTGTCAAGAGATTTCAAAATCTATTTGGGCAATTTTATTTAACTTCATATTTTCTTCATCGAGTGTTTAAAATATGGAAAAATGGAATATTATATTTAATGCAACATGTTTGCCAACAACAAATCACCTTCACTGATTTTATGTCTTCGTTGTACTTATTTGAGTGAGGATACCAGGAGATTCTATGAGTAGTAGAGCTGAATTAACAATGATTAAATTCCAAATGTTATTCACGCTCCATGTGAGATATTTTACGATACTTAATAGTATAGTTTACATACCCAATATACTTGTTTTATGAACCTGTTCAAGGTGGCCGTAAAGTGTTATAAGTCACTCTTACCTGAAATTGCCTGGAGTGTTATTATCGTTTACATGCAATTTCATGCCATGGGATTTTATATATAATTATGTATATAACTGAATAAATTATTAATAAAAAATTTCATAATAAGTATTATTAGCTTGGAAAAAAAAGAAAAAGTAAAAATAAAAATAAAAAATAAAAAATGGTGTTCATAATGTTAAACCAGCCTTCCCATAAGAATTAAATAGTTTAAACGCCTTGTGAATCAATGTAGAGATACTTGGAACATTTGTTACTCTTAAATAAATATGTTTACCAAGATTTACCAGGCCATTTATAATTTATGTAATACTTTGTATAAATTTAGAAAGGAGTAAATATGGAAGTATGCAGATTTATTGAGGTAAGTGCCAACCAAAATGTATGTAAGCTGTGGGAGAAACTTCAGATAGAAGAATTATTGATGTTGTAAATCAAAGAGCACACAATTGTATGTCTAAGAAGGTTGTAATCTCTTATAAGGTTAAGTCCCTATTAAAAAAGAAACGAAACTTTAAATAAGATCTACCTATACTCAAGGCATTTACACTAACTTTCTTGATTTTCCAAATTTGTATTTTATGACTTCATGATTAAAAAAAATTAGTTATTAAGTGTTCAAGTAGATTTGATTTATGTCAAGGATACTACAAAATCTACTGAGAAGATATATATATATATATAGTGTAAAAATGGGTTATTCATACCTATCTAGATAAATGTTTATAATGGAAGGTAAAATGAAAATGAAGAAAATGAGATTTAAAATAAGAAAACAAACATCAAGAGTGCAAAAAAATTACCAACTTGCAATGTCCCAATACTCAACATGTAATACTTTGTTGCAAAAATAGAAATAAACCAAACAAAAACGTAATGTAAGACACAAAGTCAAGGAAAAGAGTGTGGGCACACACTGATTGGTGGATCATCACTAAAAATATGAAAAGTGGATGAAGAAAACTCCCATAAACACACACTTGTAATTAGTTGATTATATTGGATAAATGCTAAGAGATATAATAAGGAAACATAGTTCTAGAACAAAGCTTAAGTAATTAACAGGAGATTATATCTATTATCATACAAAAATAACATTTTTACAAACATATTATATAACATTATTACAAAATAGCTAAGGCGAACATAGTCAAATACCTGTTAAAGATGTTGTTAGATATATAAAAATTCCAATGAGTTTTGAAGAATAATACCATTTCATCCTTTCTCCTTTATTGCATCAATAAAATTTATGCACCTATATTTCAATATCAATAAACAATTAAAATTATATTTATTGCATCTCTAACTCTTTATGTGATCAAACTTCCTTACTTAAAAATTTTGAATCCTAGAATCTCTTCTGGCAGTTGCAAAAACTTTTACTTTGATTGTGTCCAAAACATACCCCTTATTACTTAGGAATGATTATTCTTTTATTTAAATCTAATAACGTTTCAAGGTTATTTATCTAATAACACATTATTTGTATTATAAAATGGTGTTTTCTTCTAATCTATGTATGACCATTTCAATGAAAATTATTTTTAAACATTGAGATAACAAATTTTTGTTTATAATCTCTAGAATTGGTGACATTTGTCATCCAACAATTTTCATTATAACTTAAATGTGATATCTCGAACACTTTCAATAAAAGCATCAAATTTAATCAAAAAAAAATTATCTTTAATATAAGGCAAGTCCTGGTCTTAAAATAGAATGTCATTGGTCCTAAATCAAAATTGCATCCTTGCATTTTCAAAAGAGTCCACTTTGACCTTCATATAGTTACTTATTTCTGTCCTTCGAATTATTTAAAAATATACACATTAATACTTCGTCCAAGTACAAATTATTCTCTAGCCGACCTTTAATTTTATCTCCTCTGGAAAATATTTATATAATAAAGTTAAAAAAAAGGCTTGAAGGATTCATAAAAGAAATCAAAGAGATGATATGGCTACAAGTCCTAGGAAAATGATCATGGAACATGTTATAGAATCTTCATTGCACAATCATAAGGTCTCTAAGTGGGAAAAGTAGGAGAAAAATTATTTGAGTGAAATATAATACCCCACCAAGATCATTGATGAAGAAAAAAGAACTATCACAAACCGAAGTTCAACTTTTTATGAAGAACTCACAAAATGGATTTATTGTAAACTTAATGTCAATTTATCATTCAAGGTGCAACATATGTATGACTAGGAGGACAAGTTGAATGCAAAACTACATTATTTGGTTGGGGTAGTCCATGATTGGGGTGAGAGGTGGAAAGCCATAATCCTTAGAGGGGATTTTAGAAATTTTTCATATGAATTAACATAGAAAATAGAAAATACATAGGATAAGCTTTATAATATTCATTTTATGTACTAGTTTCAAAAAGGAGTTGATCATTGAAGAATATACGAAGAAAATTCAATTCCTCAAGCCCAAGGCAAACAATCCTAGTGTGTGACATTTAGGTTTCAAATATGCAAATAGAAATCTAGATATAGGTTAGACTATTTTAAATTATTTGAAATATCCATTATTATTGCTAGAGGAATAGAGATCCCTATTGAAGACAATAAAAAATAAATAAAACTTGGTTCCACAAAAATTGGCTATAAATATGACAAGAATGCCAAGGAAGCCTAGAATTCCACAAATCAAATTCCTTGGCTATTAGTGCACTCTAAACCGTAATCAGTTACGATGAAATATTTGTTGCAAATTCTCTAAACCCTTGTTTAAGATTCATTCTTATAACACTCATTTTTTTCTTGTTGGCCAAATACCTACATTTTTTTAACTATAATATAATCACACAAGCAATCTCGTTCCGTAAAAACCAGATAATGACTCTAGGCCCAAAAAAAAACCTCCTCTGCTAGTAGAGATAAGAGAACCCATAAGATCCTTTACTATATTGATTAAATTCGGTACATTAGATGCCTTTACATATTTTGCACCCATGCACACTATATAATTTCAGATTTTATGCCATATATATAAAAAACAGGGTTCATGTTAAGTTTAATTCTCATAGTACACTTAACATTCTTAACGAGTAACAAGTTAAGAATTTGGGGCTCCATTTACACTCCTCTAATTTATTTTGACCATTTGTGATGCCCATTTTTTACCTAGATAGCTACGTGTGTTGAGGCTCTATTTTTATTTTTATGTGTTTATTTAACAACACTAGGTAATATTGATGCATTTCAATTGGATAGATGAACTTATATAAAAAACTTGATGAATTATGTTTTGTTGATTTAAGTATTTGATATATGACCTATATGTTATGTGATTTACCTGATTTATGGCTCATTTGGATATGATTTATCTAATGAATGAATTATCAAATTTATGATTGATATGATGTAAGATTTACTTCGAGGATGTTGATATTAAAAGAAAAAAAATTGGGTATGTGGATGCAAGACTTAATAACATGATAATTACCATTATATATATTAGTATATATAATATATAATATTATAGATATATATATATATACTTTTTTGTTATGTATATTCATGGATGAGAGCTAACCTACATATTAGAAAGGATTATGTGATAACCAAGATCAAAGTTATTGATTGGGGGATGTCAAGACATCCAATGAGGAATGGAATGATCTAAATTTTTCTATTACAATTTGTATCTACTTGATATGGACTATTATGACATGGGGAAAGTGTAAATGACAGGTGACATCACTCGCTGAATGAATTATTCATTGACAAGTATCCAACCACTGCCATAGTGTGGTCCATATTAGGTTGTTGACCCTAGTTTTGATGAGGGGTGGAGGCATTTCCCACCGTGTAACCTCCAAGCATGGAATCGTGGTAGGGAACTGATGGACATGCTCTGCTAGATGTGTGATGATGATTTCTAGTTTCCTGTTGGGGAAGTTAGGTTGATATAGTCGATGGTTCTGCCATATTGGTTTTATAGTGGCTAGATCGGTATAGCCGATGCCATATTATATTGCAGCAGAGGATGGATATGATGGTAGGAGAAGTAGTTTAGGAAGGATAGGAGGAAATATATTAGTTGGAAGACTCTTGAAGGGAAGTGGTATCATTTCTTGATTTACTTAATTTGACTATTATCTCTCTCTATTTTGTTATGCCTTATTGTCAAACTTCTTTCGAACTCCTTGTGTCCTTTTCACTTTAACATTGAGACAATTTTTTCTGAAGGAGGGGTGCATGTAATTCCCTACTTTACCATATCAAATTAATTTTGATTAATGTTTAATTGACCAACAAATATTGACTTACAATTATTTAAGCAATATTGGTATATGCCTACACTCGTGTATCTGATATTTTATTTTACTAATATCACTTTTATTATTTGTTATTATTTTATTCCCAAGGTGTTTTCTAAAATATACTTTTCAATAAGATATGGCCTTCTCCAATTTATTTATGAATCAAATATCTATATTTCTATTCCCAAGGTTTCTTCTCAAATCTATGTTTGGATAAGATATGGTCTTCTCTAGTTTATTTCTAAATCAAGTATCTATATTTATATTCTCATTATGTATTCTCAAATATAATTTTGGATAAGATATGGCATTCTCTAATTTATTTCTAAATTAAATATACATATTTCTATTCCCAAGGTGTCTCCTAAAATCTACTTTTGGATAAGCTCAAGGTTATTAAATTAAAATGATGAGGGGGTAGTCATGACATTAATGGTAATTTGTTGAGGTGGATGAGAGGAAGAGACATAAAGGGAAGGAGGATGAGTGGAGAAGGGTGGGGAGCGGGGAGATCCTTATTATTTATTTTTTCATTGGAGGATTTTATTTGGGGAGGAGGAACATGATGAGAGAAGAATGGAGAGAATGGATAGAAAAATGAAGATATAAAACTTGTATCTATTGGACAATTTTGGTTTTAACTTGGACACACTACAGTTGATTGGACTTGGGCTCGAAGGACTAAGGAACCTGTGGTGGTTCCCTTGGCTAGGAAATCATTCCTAGTTGGATGTGAGGTAAATTCAGTTGGGCCACCCAAGAGAAGCATCTCAACAGAGTCGATAGCATCCTAATCAAGCTACCGATACATGTATTCTTTGATTTATTGATTGCTTATTTAAATTGCTAAAATCAAATTTCTTACTTGTTTAATATGTTTTAAATAAATTTTACCTTATATTATCATCAAATAAATGTTGAATTATAAATAGGATATTTTCTGTCTTAACGTGTTTAAATAAAATTATAAATTTGTTTTAGTTAGAAGGCCTAGGTTAGGTTCTCACACTAGATGGAAATCCTAGTGCAAAGAAAGATGTAAAAAGTGGTGCAAAATTGAACGCAAAACATCATGAAAAACTGGATGCAAAATCTAATGCTAAAAAGGATGCAAATTTTGGCATAAGAAAGGATGATAATTCTGAACAAAAAAAATACACTTTAAAACATGTACAATAGAGGCATATTTAGCACAAGGCTGGTCATCCCAATTGGAAAATAAATGCACTAAAATATGATGCTAAATCTGGTGCAAATATATTGTTTTTTTGTAGTGTGGTGCTCCTTTTGGAACCGGAAGCCTTTAGAAACCATGATTTATCTTCAACTAGAGATTTATTCTCATCCCTTGGGAGTTAGGAAAATTTCCATGTATCATCCAAAATATTTTTGAAAATGCTATATAGCTGTTATTACTTACTGCAAAATGTGTTTTTAGTTGTCCAAGAAGTAAATGAGTAGAGACATTTGCAGACATTTTCTAAGGAGAAAAAAGACTCAAAGCATACATCAAACCCTCTCCATTGGAAAGTTCTCGGAACAATATTTCTAATGGTATGTGGAAGTCCAAAAATATACTCCTAGATAAAACAAAATATGGTCTTTTGAAGTTTCAAGGATTGAAGCCTTGGAAAGACATATCAAATATCGAAGATCGTAATATCGAAGGTCCAGAGACATCAGGTATCTCAGTGATCCCACATTGGAGCATCATGCATATCAGTGATCGCACAACGAAGCATCAGGGATATCGACGATCGAAACATCAAAGCACCAAGTATATCGAAAATCTTATATCAGAGGTCACGAATCAACACATCACAGCATCAGATCTCAGAGGTGATCATAAAATGGACAATCAGAGGATTGGAACATTTGAAAGTGAAAACCTTCAAAAGGTTGTGTTATTGTTAAAAGTTTTGATAGCGTTAAAAATCATCAGGGAGCATCGATAAGGATTAATAAAGGATTTCTTAAAAAGCCAAAGGTGGACAAGCCCTTTTCTCTCTCCTTTATAAAGGCACATGGAAACATATGATTGGTTCTGATAAACTACAGTGGCATCTCACGTCAGCATGACATAGAAGTACAATAGGGCATGTGCCAGGAAGTTTTGGTGTTTTGAGGGGCCTAAGGGGGAAAGTTTGGGTGACACTTGTCACCACTTAGGAAGTGCCCCGTGGATTGATGGTGTCATATCAAAAGTCGTCATCTCAAATAATTAGAATGTCACAGTTCCAAAATTATTTCTACGATTGCAAACTGCCGATGAGAGGGACTCTGATATTTGGCTAGCACATGGTCAAGGGGAACCTAAAGAACCTTCGACGATATTAACTTAACAAAGGAAGAATGACCCCCGACAGGAATTTAAACGGTCTAGTACCACAGTGCTAAGCGGTAGGTCACAACCCTTGGTCCCACGTAGAAAAATAGAAATGGGTTAATCAAAAGTGTCCAAGGGCATCGAAACTTGCTATTTTCGTAATGTCTTTTAATAAAAAAGTTATGATAAGTCAAAGCTCAAAGATAGGACTATGGCAATATTACAGGGCATATTGGGCTCCGATAGTGTGATACAGAGAGGTAAGACATGGATGAGTCAGTAGCTATGATTTTACGACAGCACTAAGGCCACCACAACTGATCGCTCCCAACTCTAGAAAGTGGGAAGTTCAAGAAGTTAACAGGAAAGAGGCAGGCGGACTGACTGAGTAGCTAAATAAGAGAATTGTGGCAAAGACCTGGCCTAATCAGAGGGGAGTATCGATAAAGATTAATAAAAGATTTCCTCACCAAACCAAAGGTGGATGAGCCCTTTTCTCTCGCCTCTATAAACACACGTGGCAACATATGATTGGTTCTGATAAAATACAATGGCATATGACGTAAGCATGATGCGGTAGTATGACAGGACACATGGCAGGAAGTTTTGGCATTTTGAGGGGCCTAGGGGGGCAAACCTGGGTGACACATGTCACCACTCAGGAAGTGCCATGTGGATTGATGACATCATATCGGATGTTGGCATATCAAAGAATTAGAATGCCGCGACTCTAAAGTTATTTCTCTGATTAGAAACCACCGATGAGTGGGACTTTGATATTTGGCTAATGCATGGTCAAGAGGAACTTAAAGAACTTTGGGTGCTAAGCACCTACCAAAGGAAGAATGGCCCCCGAAAAGAGTCTAAATGCTTTTGCACCTCAATTCTAAGTGACAAGTCACGACCCTTGATCCCATGGAGGAAAATAGAAATGGGCTAATCAAAAGGGGCCAAGGGCATCGAAACTCATTGTTTTCGTAATGTCTTTTAATAGAAAAGTTCTAATAAGTCAAAGCTCTGATATAGCACTATGACAATATTACATGGAATATTGGGCTTCGATAGCGTGACGTAAAGAGGTAAGAGATGGATGAGTTGGAAACTGTGATTTCGCAACACCATTAAGGCCATTGCAATTGATCACTCCCAATTCAAGCGATTAAGAAGAAAGTGACAGGCGAATCAGTCGAGTAGCTGAAGAAGAGGATCATGCAAGAGATGCGGCCTGATCAAAGGAAATCACAAGAATGATAGGGAGATATTTTCCTCAACCATCATTTAGTTTTCCTTTTGTCTTTTATTCTGTAGTTTCTGCATTTTAAAGAAGGGAATCAAATTTGATTGTAATGATTTGGGAAGTAGACCTTCGCATGCTAAGACAACTAGTTGATCGGATAACTAGAGCTTGGGTGAAATATTTTGTAATTGCTTTCAAAGCTCCCCCTCTCCTTATAAAAACAGGGAAGAAACACTTAATAGAGATTCCAGAATTCTGCTCCCAAGAGGCCCAAATTTTGTGGTTCCACTTTGGTTCAATTTTCTTATTCATGAGGTCCTTGGGATAATACAATTGCTAAATGTAATGGACTGGCGATTTGGACTCCATCTTCAAGGATTAATGAAATTGTTTCGTTGATTCCAATTAGAGAAATACGTAGTATGTTTCCCCTTTTTTTATCACTTCATACATGTCTTTCCTCTTTTGAAATAATGTAATGAAGCTGTTGGTATCACTCTCCTTATGGTTGTATGTTCAATGCTAATTAGTAAAAAGTGCCTATGTTAACTACAAATTTAACTATGTTATTTAACATCTTACAATACCTATATGTGCACATATTTATGTATTGTTGTTTGGTGAAAAATGCATTCATGAGGCATAGATTTTGAGACCTTAATTCGTTGTCCACTCTTTTTGCATTTTCATCTCCTCACCCTTCCATATTTTGTTTGATATTATTACTTAGGATTTTGTGCTCTGCCGAGTCCTCTGCATCAATTCTCGTCTTCTCCTTCCTCTTGCTTATCGATACTACAACAAAAATGTTAACTTGCCAATTGCTGTGTGTCGAGCACCAAAACCAAGACATTTCTCTTTAAGATTAGCCATATTTACGCTTTGAGTATTTAGGTCTATGTGTTTTCTTGAGTTTACCTTAGCGAAGGGCTATTGAACCAATCTATGAATTATCCATTTCAAATTAGGTGACATAGCAGCAGAAATCCTTGAGATAATCTTCAAAAGCACTCCTCTTGGATGCCCTAAGCACTGGTCTCCTATCACCCCTGAGGTTTTCTCTAGGAGGCTTCGATATCTTCTGAAGCACTCGTGCGAGAGGAGATAGTAAAAGCTACAACACTACCCATACCCTTGGTTTCTTCATTTTAGATAAGGAAGTGAAGAATAATTGCGTTCAAATATATCACCTTCATTCATGAAATCAAGCTAGGCATCAACACACATTAACATATCAATAATAACACATTTACGAAGCTCACCTTGAACTTGACACAAATAATGTTTTGACATTAATAACTTAGAATTGACATCAATGATGACAACTGGAAACATGCTCAATATTAGGTGCCTCTAATCACATGACTAGTAATACTTTGTTCACCCCTTATGACAAAGAAAAACCCAAAAAACAAAAAAGAAAATCTATCAATGATGGTAATAATTTTTTGGCACATAGTTTTCATGTCCAAAGCATAACAATCTACTTTATTTATATTTATTATTCTATTTATTATTCTTGTCATAAATGGTACAAATTTTAAGGTCTCTCTAATAAATATGTATCCAAAGTCATTTATCAAGGGTGAAAAATTAAAAGGTCATGTTAATCTGATTATAGTTTGTATGAATTTGCTAGTTTCTCTTTATATAGGAAATAAACGTCCTATTCATATGCTACACATTATGATGACAAAATTAATATATGGCATCAAGTTTCAACCCATTTAAACTTTATTAATATGAAACTATTATCTAAAGTTATATGTGGCTAACCTCTAAATTTTTCTAGTAAGGGTCTTTGAGAATAGGCGAAAATTTCAATAAGAATAAATCATAACATAATAGAAAAATGGTTGCAATTGGTTAATAGTGACATACATTTCACCTTTAAGGCGTCCTCTTTATTAGGTACACTCCACCTCATCTCTTTCCTTAATTATTACCATGAAAAATCATGGGAATTTTATTGAAATAGAATCTAGGAAAGACACTAATATTATTCATATTAAAGATATAAGAGAGTAAACTAAACATGCATTTTTAACATATCTATCTAAGCACCACAGTAAACATCAATGAGCTTTAATGTTATTCCTTACACACCACCAACAAAACGGGTTTGCTAGAAGGAAACAGAGAGCTTTAGTTAAAATGGATAGTTGTGTGATGCACTCAAATGGAATCTTGAAAAAATAGGAGAGAGGTAATATGTATCAAAATCATATTTTGAAGAGAATTCATATTGACATTTTTTTTTGTTATTTTAGAAGAAAATTGGAGTGGATGAAGGCCACATATTGATAATTTCAAATTCTTTGGCTATGAATGTTATATTCATTCACCATCATTCACCAAGAGAAAATAAAGAAACTCATGAACAATTATTATATTCGTTAGATGTGTAGATGATTCTCAATAAGAGATGTCATTTGATCTATCTATCGAAGATGCCATCTATTATAGAGATGTATAATTCTACAAAATCTCTACACCACCTAAATCTGCGGAACCTCATGCTGTCCCTAAAATTCCTATTGTCAAATATTCAATTGAGAATTCATTTATTTATGCTTATTTAAGTGATGAACAGGTTCAATATTGAGCTTCTACTTTTGATTCTACCGATTCACTTTTTAATCCTCGAAATATGCTAGTCTTCATCCTTGTACTAGTATCTCTCTTGTCATTTAAACACAAAAAGCACCTGAAACTACAAGTTCTGATGTTTATGATCCATGTAACAGTCATAGGACTCGAACAAAATATTCTCTCAAGGAAAAACTGTTATACATAGATGATAATTCGACTTATGCAAACTCTAAGGGGCAATAAAGGGAGAATTTTGTTTTTGTTGAATATGATTGTTTAATGAAGAATCATATTGAGTATTTATTTAGTTCCACTTCCTACAGGGAATATTTTTTTATACTCAAATGGGTCTATAATGGGAAATTCACTATAGAAAATAGAAAAGCATAACATAAGGCTCAATTGGTAACCAAAGGTATAAACAAAGTACTAATTACACCAAAAGAATTCCTTGCTTACAAAAATGAAGACCTTTTGCATTATTATATTTTTTTACATCATTTCAATGGGAAACTTACCAAATGGACATTAGAAGTGTTAAAGATTGAAGTTCATGAAAAAAATACATGCAACAACCACATAGTTTCATCACTTTAAAAAAATTCAAGATTGATATGCAAGTAGATCAAGTTGTTATATGGTTTTAAACATTCACCTTACACCTTAGGCCTCGGATGATAAAATTGACATTCATTTCACAAAGAGTCATTTCATGTGGTGTCGATTTAGTACAAATATGTATGTTTGGTTATTTAAAGAGGATGTCCTCATATTTTTATTTATATGGGTAGTTTAATTCTCATAAAAAGTATAATTCCATTATTCTATGTTCATTAAAGAATGATCTAAAAGAAATCTTTGAAATGAAACCCTAGTTTAATTCACATAGAAAATAGAATGGATTCCATTATTCTAGGTTCATTAAAGAATGATCTAAAAGAAGACTTTGAAATGAAAACGTAAAGCCTTTTGCATTAGTTTATGAGTTCTTATGTCTCCCATATGGAATGAAAATTTTCTTTCCCAATGTAATTATGCTTTGGATCCGCGTATTTGGAAACCTTCGAAATGAAAACGTAAAGCCTTTTGCATTAGTTTATGAGTTCTTATGTCTCCCATATGGAATGAAAATTTTCTTTCCCAATGTAATTATGCTTTGGATCCACGTATTTAGTTTCCAAAGAGTGATTGTAATGCTTCCAACCCCATTTCAATTATGAGTCTAATTAGAATATTCTTATGAATAGTCTCTTTTCGACACCACACTCTATTGACAACTTATAATTTGATTTATTAACTCAAAACATGCATAACATTTATTTTGTTATTAGTATGGATTTGAGTTTCATCCAGAACCCTTATGAAAATTATTGAGAGACAACTAAATGTGTTTTCATATATCTTTAAGATATTATCAATTGTGGTGTTTCGTACTGTAAAAAGACTTTTGTTGCACTTGTTATTTTCATTTTTTTTTAAGCCCTTACACATCCAAACTATTTAATATATTCATTTTATATAAAAAAAAAAAAAAAAATTGTGAAATTTTTATAGTTTTTTAGATCTTGCATTATTATTGTGATAAGAAAATGTGGCAAAATTGTGTCTCAAAACCAATGTCGATCTAAATTAACTTTATAATACAATGGTAGAAAAAATGGTTGGAATATATAATATTATACGTTTCTCTCCATCTAACCTATATATATAATTTTAGTTAAAAAAATAGATAGAAATATTTTATTTCGAGCCACATTAAATATATTTTTGTTATTAATAATTTTTTTAAATATGACGTGCTAATTTGATAATAAATATATTTTCCTCGTTTCAAAAACAAAATATAACTATTAATGCAATAAAAAAATTTTACTTAAACAATTTTTATATTATAATTTGTTTCATTTATAAAATTTATATGCATATCATATTATAATTTAATATTAAATTTCATTAACACACAAACACATAAAATCAATATTATACATCTCATATTAAATACTAAAACTAAAAATCTAAAAATATGTTAAAGAATAATTCCAAGGGGGATATGTATGTATTTATATGTATTTAAAATAGCGTTTTAATAAAAATTTAAAAAAGTCAATAATTTATATATTTAAAATGTTAAATTTATAATTAATATAAATAATATTATTAAGAATTAGTATAGATTTATATTAGCTGTAGATCCAAATTAATTGTGGAATCATAGTCTAGATTAAATCATTGTATTGTTTGTCATCTATGTCGATGTTTTTATAGTGAAAAGAGTGGAAGAATCAGATCACAAAACATGTTTTTATCAATGGGACTTAGTTTGGCAAGTTGGGTCTAAAACCTTCTAGAGCATTTTGAGGCATCAAATGATGATTTTATTGGGATAAACCTTTACCTCTTTAGTCCAACAACATTTTTTCCTAATTTACACATAAATGCCTTTCTAATGGTGCAATAACCTCTCCTACCGGTTTCCATATGAATAAGTTATGCCACTTGAAAGTTGATCTTCCTATTTTTTCCACCATAATTTCAGATGATGCCAAGTCAACCCCATTACTCATGTAAAATGGGCTACCCACATTACCAACATAAAGACAACACTAGAAGGGTCCATATTATAATTATTTTTAAGAGTTGAGGGAGTTAAACCCAACCACTAGTAGACTATCATGCAACGGTATAATTAGGCCACTAGGAGGAAAAATGGCTCCATTCTTTTTTAGTGTATCTTTTTCCATAGATGAGCAGAGTAGTTGAGGGGGACAAGGAGAGAACACATAGAGAGGATTTGTGTACTATAGTAGCCCACAAGCCACAACCCATTATCTTTGTATTTGCATCCATTTTCTATTCAAAGAAAGAGAACATAACAACTTCACCTTCTAGATGATTTTATCTTTTGAAAGAATTTCTCAAAATATATCTTGTCTCAATCATGGTTTGTGTGTGAGTATTTATTTGGTTTCTTTCTATTTTCTACATAATTATAATTTACATGCATATACAATAATAATAATAAAAAATACATATCCAAAATCTAAAGAGAAATAAACACTCATATTATAGATATTAGAATTTTTAACTATGACGAACTATCAAGTGGAATATCAATGAGTTTAATAATAAAATCAAATCTCTAGATAGATAAATATTTCACTATGTTTTACTCTCAACACATACCAATTCCACATTGAATATGGAAACAATTACAGATTTTCATCATATTAAATAGAAAATAAGCTAACCAAAAACCACAAATTATTATGAAATAAGAAAATGCTAACTTGTCGATCAAAATCAAACTCTATAAAATCCTTTCAAATCAAATTAAATAAAATAATTAAACAAACCTAACTCTTCTTCAATGGAAATTCCCTCATAATTTAATGCGAATACTTTTAGAATCAAATAATTCCATATATTTAATGGGAGTTTTAAGCATAAAACCTTACATTCAAATTATTTGGTTCTATTAGTATAATCATCACAATTTTAAAAGAATTATTGCAAAGATGGATGGTACCATTATTATAATGAGACGCGAATTCTATAAACATCAAGAATCCTAATTTCACTCAATTTGTTGTTGACAACATTATTAGCTAATGTTGTAAAAATATTCAGTCACTCTTATTTATAACTAAATATTTATATTAAGTAAAATATATATTTGTATATGTTGTATGTAATTTTATATAATTTAAAAAAAAAGATAATTTCACTCAATTTGTTGTTGACATTATTAGCTAATGTTGTAAAATATTCAGTCACTCATTTATAACAAAATATTTATATTTGTATATGTTGTATGTAATTTCATATAAATTTTAAAAAAAATAAAGTAATTAGAAGTAAAAAAATAAAAGATTTAAAAGTAATTTAAACATTTTTCAACATTAGATTTAAAATAAATAATTAAAAATATATGTTATTCTATATATCAATTTCATATATATCTATTATAAAAAAAAGATATTAAAAGAAAATATTTTTAATGCTTTTTATAGTAAAATATTTAATGTCTAGAGAAAACAATAATTGAAAATTCCAAAATAAAATAAAAATATAGCACATTCTAATAACAATAATAAGAGCATTGAATTAAAGTTATCATGGGTAGTTGGGCTGATGGAATGGAATCCTCTCCACCTAAGTTCAATTCTTGTCTATGTTCCTCATATGAGATATAGCATTCTTCCCATGGAAAAATATTCACTCTCACTTCTAAGTTGAGAAATATTATAATTTCTGTTCGAAAAAAATACCTATCAGATAAAGAAATCGAAAAAATATTCACTCTCACTTCTAGGTTGAGAAATATTATAATTTCTCTTCTAAAAGAATACAAATAAATTTGTATAATTAAATTGTTGGAAATAATGTCACTATTTTACATTTTAGTCATGTTTTAGGTATATGTTTTTTTTTTTTAAATAATTTTCTTTCCAATCCAACCTTGGATACTTTTAGGGGCACACACTTAAGTGAAAAAACCATAATGAGAAAACCACTACAAATTCATTGGATTGTATCACTGGATGAGTGGGATGAAATTTGTTTTACTTTCACATTTTGCATTGGGATCTTCCAATCAGTCTTTCTTAAAACTTGCAATGTGAAGTTCGTTGTCACGATGTTCGATTGAAAAGAGAAACGTTCAATACATTTAGCTTACCTCGTTTCAAGCTATTTGTCAAAAAGTGTACAACTCCGGATTTCAAGCTTGTAACAGAAAAAGTGCAGCACATTTTGGAGAACAGTCACCCACTCTCTTACAGATAAACCACATTTCAAATGAAAACGATACGGAAATTAAAAAAGTATTTGTCAATAATATTATCAGGTTGAATGCATGATTGAAATATAATTTCGGACGTTCAAGTCGCGAACATGCCGAAAGGTACCGGACACTGCAGGCCGACAGCCTTGCTCGACACGCCTGCGGAGCGGCACCGAAAGGCGGGTGGTGGGCACTACCTGTGCGAGTATCCGGCCCGCCTTCGCTTTCTGCACGAAACTCGAAATGCAATATCACCTCCATTGAATGCGCTAACGGTTAATCCACCTCAGCGTAGATTGTAACACATGATTCCACGAAAAAAACTATAGAAAAAGTTCGGACAGTATCATAAATTGACTTCTTAAATAATTGATATCGTTGGTCATTGTCACGAGGGTAGGCATTACAAATCTGTAATGCTCGTGACCGTTTCCGCAACTCTAATGCCTATTTTGATATTTTTAAAAAGAATGTTGGACAATTTTAGTATTTATTTTAATCATTTTAAAAACATAAGCATACAATTTTTTTTTCAGCATTTTGCATGGAAAATGGGATCGGATAATAGAATTTTTATCGGCGTCCATCACATTTTGGGTGCTGATATTGACTGCAATATTTCTGCTGGGTTTATATACTCCTTAAATGGCCGAGGCATATACTTCTGGAGTCAAGTCATTGCTCATTGGCAGGGACCACGCCCCATATTGGAAAGGTGCATAGGAGATTGGTCTGTTTGGGCATACGGACTTGGAATGGAACTGATCATGGCCGGCATGAAACGTCTTGGCATTTGTGATGTGAGGTTACATGTCAAATTTATATGGGTAGGAAGATGGAATCTGATAACATCATCGTTGCTGATACATATTTATCTCTATGCAACAAGGAAGCTAGACAGTAGGAACATCATGTCTTATATGCATTTTGGAGGACCAAAATTTCAAACAAAATCATCCTCTTAGCTTGGCTGGTTTTCAACCACAAATATCTCATATGGGAAAATTTGCAGAAAAGGGAGTGGCATGGGCCTGGCATTTGTTCCATATGCAAAAGGGACTAGGAAAACAACAACCACATATTTCTCCAATATCAACATACTGTTCAAAAACCTATATGGAAAATCATTGCACATTTCCTTTTCTGGGTAATATGGAAATGGAGAAACAAATATATTTTTTAGAATTCCAAAGAAGATTTTTCTATGGTTTTTGAAAGAACTATCACTAATCTTTCCATGCTCACCACACAAGACACATGTTCCAAAATCTTGGTTTTTGGATAGCCATTTCAAATGATATGTCTTACAGGGTTCACTGGAATGGGGGTAGGGGCACCAATACCATGGCAGAAGCCATGGCCTTATGGGGTTTGTTATGGTTCAATAACTTCCTTGGTATCCCTGACATTCATATTTACAGAGATTCCAAGATTATCATCCATCAGGTAAAAGGAAGTGCAAATATCAACAATCCCTTGCTACTAGGCTGGCTGGGGAGGATTGATCTTTTATGGAAACAACATAGCAATTTTACAATATATCACAGTGGCAGAGAACATAACAAGGAAGCTGATGAACTATCAAAGAGAACATTGATGAACTATCAAAAAGGAGACTACATGGTGATTTTGGTAATATGCACATGAAAATGACATTGGGTCACAATGTTTTTGAGGTTGGAGAATTTCCATTTACAAGGTAACTTATTTTTTCCCCTTTTTATTGTAAAATTTTGCATAATGTACTAGTGTAATATTTATGAGTTTCTCTCACTTGGGTGGATGGATGAATGGACAAGCTTCTTGCCCACTAGCATGGATAGATAGTATGGGTTTTTAGACGTTGGGCGGTTGATAATATCTATGTCTACTATTTATTTTTCTTGGAACTGCACTTGGCTGATGGGCTGTACAATTTTGTAATATGTAAGTTCTGATATCTTTAAGTGGGAAGCATGATGCTCACCGAGATAACCTGAATGTTCTAATGGCTTGGCAAATAATGATCATACCCTGTATATTGAACATATAATATAATACTTTTTTCATACTTAAAAAAATTCATAGCTAAATTGTCCTCAAGAAATTTACCCTGAATTTACCCATCTTAATGGTCACATTTACTTATCCCAGTAAACAAAGTCACTGCAAGGTCACTCACGATCCAGCCTCTTCGTGTTTACATTGTCAGTGCCCGTAAAGCCGATGAGTTAACCATTTGTCATTTTATAGAATCGTGTAAGAGTTAAATATTATTTATTGTTCAACAAAACTAACGTACAAGACTGAAGTTTCATTTCCTCGATAGGGTTTCTCAAATACCAAATGGAATTCGATAACTCACCGACCCGCAAAACAGGCACCTATCCATCATGAAAGTTAGGGTTTTTTATTTTATTCCAGTTTGTTCTAAATAAATGGAATTTGATCGCTGACATGTGGTTAAAACAAAAACGTGCCAATCAAAATTCAGGAGAAGGTGATATACATTTGAAAATATTAATTGAAACGGGCTGACACTGACCCTTTCCAGATTCCATCGTGCCGACACTGCATAGTTAAAAATAGAGTGAACAATATGACTTGTACATTGCACAGCATGAATGGTGATGCAAACATTTGCATTGCGTGTACAATTTATATGAATTGAAGCATATTTAAATTATTAGTATTGGTGCGTGTGAAGCAATCGATTAACTAAATAATTTGCGTTGTGCTGCAATTTTTCCCAAGGCATTAGAATAATTAATAAAGTGGAAAGTTCATTACATTTATTTTTAAATTTAAATTTATTAATCTAGATTTATTTTAATTTTAGTTCTATTCATAGGTATTAAAATAATAAGGATTAAAGTTTTAGAAGATATATTTTTTAAGGTTATAAAATAATATTTGAATTATAAATAAAGTATATTTTATTACATAGATAAATTATAACTAGCACAACCACATTTACCAATGTGATTGATAAACTTGATAAGCATATAAGAAACATATATACCACCACATTTTCCAATGTAGTTGATATATGCCAATAGGCTTATACCAACCACATTAATAATTATTATGGATATTTTTTTGAACACAAGTATTTAGGATTATTAATAGCTATAAAAATATTAACAACCAGATTAATTATATATATTTATTATATAAATATTATAATAATATTATAAATTCCTAATATATATAAATTTAATAATAAGAATAGCTCATAATAATATTAGATTACCACTATATTATTAAAATAATATAATAATATAATTATTAAACAATAATTATAATATCTGATAATATATTATATATATTATATTTCATATATTTTTATTAATAATATACAATATAATTATATTATTATTATAATAATATAATTAATATATTATAATATGCATTAAACATCAATTATTTATGATAATTAATAACTATACAAATAATAGCAACTATATTCTTATATATTTATGATTATTATATTAATACTATTATAATAACATAAACTCATAATATTATTATTATTATTATTATTATTATTATTATTAGGCTTTAGTATTTTTAATATTTATCTTAGACTTTGTATACATTGGGTTTATAATATTAGTCATTTTTGTTTATTATTACCCAATGGATTAATACTAAAATCCCAAGGGATTATGAACCAACAGGAATAATATTAAACAAAAAGGACTAATATTATAAACCCAAGGAACTAACAAACACAACTGTTTAAGATTATAAACTTAAGCAATTAGTGAACCCAACGGATAAATATTAAAAACCTAAGGAATCAAGAAGCACAAGGAATTGATATTACAAACACAAGAGATTAATAAAGATGATCATGATCGATATTATAAACCCAAGTGAATAATAAACCCAAACGATTAATACTAAAGATTATGAACCCAAGGAAATAATATTAAACCTAAGGGACTAATATTATAAACCCAACATTAGTAAACCTTAATATAAATATTAGAAAGATTAAAATAAACATGGTTTATTTTCATGGTGAGAGAATCCTTGTCACAATTTGACATTCAAACAATGTTGACCATCGTTGTCTATGATTGACAATGGTTGACCATGATCGATATTACAAAGCTAAGGGAATAATAAACCCGAGGGATTGATATTATAAACCCCAAGGAATAATAAAACTAAGGGATTAATACGAAAACCCCGAGGGATTATGAACCCAAGGCAATAATATTAAACTCATGGGACTAATATTATAACCCAACATTGTTAAACCCAAATATAAACACTACAAACACTAAAATAAACATGTTTTATTTTGATGGTGACACAATCGTTGTCAAAATGCGACATTCAAACATGGTTGACCATGGTTTGCTATGATTGACAATGGTTGACCATGATTGGTATTCTAAACCCAAAGGAATAATAAAACGAAGGGATTAATACTAAAACCCCAAAGGATTATGAACTGAAGGGAATATATTTAACCCATGGGACTAATATTATAAACCCAACATTGGTAAACCTAAATATCAATACTACAAACACTAAAATAAACATAGTTTATTTTAATGGTTAGAGACTAAAATAAACATGGTTTATTTTCATGGTAAGAGAATCCTAGTCACAATGTGACATTCAACCATCATTGACCATGGTTGTCTATGATTGACAATGGTTGACCATGATCGATATTATAGACCTAAGGGAATAATAAACCCAAGAGATTGATATTATAAACCCTAAGGAGTAATAAAAATAAGGTATTAATACGAAAACCCCAATGGATTATGAACCCAAGGGAATAATATTAAACCCATGGGACTAATATTATAAAATCAACATTGTTAAACCCAAATATAAACACTACAAACACTAAAATAAACATGTTACATTTTGATGGTGACACAATCGTTGTCACAATGCGACATTCAAACATGGTTGACCATGATTGATATTCTAAACCCAAAGGAATAATAAAACGAAGGGATTAATACTAAAACCCCAAGGGATTATGAACCGAAGGGAATAATATTAAACCCATGGACTAATATTATAACCCAACATTGGTAAACCCAAATATCAATACTACAAACACTAAAATAAACATAGTTTATTTTAATGGTGAGACAATCCTTGTCACAATGCGACATACAAACATGGTTGACCATGTTTGGCTATGATTTATATCATAAACCTAAGGGAATGAAAAACCCAAAGTTTTGATATTATAAATCCAAATGAATAATAAACCCAAGGGATTAATACTAAAAACCCAAGGGATTAATATTAAGCCCAAGGGACTAATATTATAAACTCAACATTCATAAACCCGAATATAAATATTACAAACACTAAAATAAACATGGTTTATTTTCATGGTGAGGCATTTTTTGTCAAAATGCGACATTCAACCAAGGGACTAATATTATAAACCCAACATTGGTAAACACAAATATAAATACTACAAATACTAAAATAAACATGTTTTATTTTGACAGTGAGACAATTCTTGTCACAATGTGACATTCAACCATGGTTGATGATGTTTGGCTATGATTGACAACGATTTACCATGATTGCTATTATAAACCAAAGGGAATAATAAGCCCAAGGGATTGATATTATAAACCTAAATGAATAATAAACCCAAGGGATTAATACTAAAACCCAAAGGAATAATATTAAACCTATGGGACTAATATTATAAACTGAACATTGGTAAAGACAAATATCAATACTACAAACACTGAAATAAACATAGTTTATTTTGATGGCGAGACAATCTTTGTCAAAATGTGACATTCAACCATGGAACTAATATTATAAACCCAACATTGGTAAACCCAAATATAAATACTATAAACACTAAAATAAACATGGTTTATTTTGATGGTGAGACAATTCTTGTCACAATGTGACATTCAACCATGGTTGACCATGTTTGACTATGATTGATAATGGTTTACAATGATTGATATTATAAACCAAAGGGAATAATAAACCCAAGGGATTGATATTATAAACCCAAAGGAATAATAAATCCAAGGGCCTAATATTATAGACCCAACAATCGTAAACGCAAATGTAAATATTACAAATACCAAAGTAAACATGATTTATTTTCATGGTGAGACAATATTTGTCAAAAATGGGACATTCAACCATGGGAGTAATATGGTAAACCCAAATATAAATATTACAAACACTAAAATGAGCATGGTTTATTTTCATGGTGTGACAATCTTTGTCAAAATGTGACATTCAACCACGGGACTAATATTATAAACCCAAATATAAATACTACAAACACTAAAATAAACATGATTTATTTTGATGGTGAGACAATCCTTGTGACAATGCGAGATTCAACCATGGTTGACCATGATTGATATTATAAACCTAAGGGATTAATAAACCCAAGGGATTGATATTATAAACCCAAAGGAATAATAAAACTAATGGATCGAAGGGAATAATATTAAACCCATGGGACTAATATTATAAACCCAATATTGATAAACCCAAATATAAATACTACAAACACTAAAATAAACATGGTTTATTTTGATGTTGAAACAATCCTTGTCAGAATGGCAATATTCAAACATGGTTGACCATGGTTGGCTATGATTGACAATGGTTGACCATGATTGATATTATAAACCTAAGGGAATAGTAAACCCAACTTATTTACATTATAAACCCAAATGAATAATAAACCCAAGGGATTAATACTCAAACCCCAAGGGATTATGAACCCAAGGGAATAATATTAATCCCAAGGGATTAATACTAAAACGCTAAGGGATTATGAACCCAAGGGAATAATATCAAGCCCAAGGGACTAATATTATAAACCCAACATTTGTAAACCCAAATATAAATATTACAAATACTAAAATAAAAATTGATTTATTCATGGTGAGACAATCTTTGTGACAATGCAATATTCAAACATGGTTGACCATGATTGATATTATAAACACGAGGTAATAATAAATCCAAGGAATTGATATTATAAACCCAAATGAATAATAAACCCAATGGATTAATACTAAAACCCCAAGGGATTATGAACCCAAGGGAATAATATTAAACCAAAGGGACTAATATTATAAACCCAACATTCGTAAACCCATTGAATATAAATATTACAAACACTAAAATAAACATCATTTATTTTCATGGTGAGACAATCCTTGTCACAATGTGACATTCAAGCATGGTTGATGATGGTTGGCTATGATTGACAGTGGTTTACTTGATCGATATTATAAACCTAAGGGAATAATTAACCCAAGGGATTAATATGATAAACCCAAAGGAATAATAAAATGAAGGGATTAATAGTAAAACCCAAAGGGACTATGAACCCAAGGGAATAATATTAAATCCAAGGGACTAATATTATAAACCCAATGTATATAAACCCTAAGACAAATATTATAAACATTAAAATAAACATGATCGACCATCATTGATTTTCATATTGAGACAATCATTGTTACAATTCCATGTTGGGCCATGGTCGACATTATAATAAACCATGTTTGACTTGGGAATAATAAACCAAGACGATTGATATTATAAACCCAAGGGATTAATATTAAAACCCCAAGGGATTATGAACCTAAGGGAATATTATTAAACAAAAGGGACTAATAATATAAACCCAAGGGAATAATAAACCCAAGGGATTGATATAATAAACCCAAAGGAATAATAAAATCAAGGGATTAACACTAAAACCTTGAAGGACTATGAACCCAAGGAATTATTATGAAGGATGAAGAAATCCAATAAATTGTTATTATAAAGCATTGGGAATTAATAAACCCAAGGGAAAAATATTAGAAACCAAAGGGATAAAAAATGGCAAGGGATCAATATTAAAAATAGAAGGGATTAATAGGAATTAATTTTTTAAACCCAACAGATTGATCAACTCACGTGACTATAAACATTATAAACCTAATGGATCAATAAACTCTAGGGATTGTTAATATTATGAAACTAGCACGTTAATAAATTGAAGGAATAGACATTGTAAATGTTAGGGATTAATATTAAACCTTAGGACTATTATTTAAACCTTAATATTGGGGATTAATAAAACAAAGGGAATAAATGCTAAACTGAAGGAATTATTAATATTACAAACTTAAAGAACAAATAAACTTAATCGTTTACTATTATAAACCCAAGGAAATAGTAAACCAAACTTAAGCCCTAAATCCATGGCATCAATATTATAAACATAAATAATGCTATAAAAAAGAAAATGATAAAAAACTTAAACCCAAACCAATATAAAAATCACATTACAAACCATAAAGCATTAAAATATGATAAATCCTCATTACATTAATAATAACACATTTATATCCCTACATTATAAACAATAAATATAATTTAAGCCATAAATACATTACCGATATAGATTTCAGATATAGATTTATTTTAATTTTAGTTATGGATATTAAAGATAATAAAGATTAAAGTTTTTAAAAGATATTAAAATAATATTTAATTATAAAATATAATATATTTTATTACATAGATGACTTATAATTAAATACCGGATAATGTTTTTTTGTGTAAGGGTTAGGTTTTCTTTACTTCACAAAATTATTACATAGGAATTGACTTTGTGCTACCGGTCTTCATGCAGGAATAATGGAGCATTAGCATCGGTATAATACCTTGGTGTTACATTGTTTGCTTCTGAGGAGGAGGAATTGACTTTGTGCTACCGGTCTTCATGCAGAATAATGGAGCAGTAGCATAGCTATAATACCTTGGTGGTACGTTGTTTTTGCTTCTAAGGAGTGCATCCTACAAAGTTACAACTTGGAGAGACTATGATAATAACTATAAATATGTCTACAGGTGCGCAGGCCTGACATTAAACAAAAATGAGAAAATCAATATCATAATTTTCATCCCATAGCGACATCCAGGAGGGTGCTAAATATGTGGGTTGGGGAGGGAATAGGCCCATGATGCGCAATAGTGCGATGATGTGGAGCCCAAACACGAACCCTGATTGACACGGAACTTTGCCTGTTGCGGGAACTCGAACCCTATTTGACATGTTGCCTAGTCCATAGCGAACACCTCGCTGTGTAGCATTGAAGTCAACTGGAGCTAACTGAGTTCTCCGTCGAATTTCCATAGCACCGTGGTCGCATAATTGATCGAATACCCAATGTACGGAGTATCCATTGAGTCTAAATGGGACCCTCCAAGCCCAATTGAGATCGTTGTATGAATATTTACAAGCTAGGTGGAAGGCCGAGCGCAATTGAGGCCAATTGAGGTGAAGAGAGGACAACTTATGTTTCTGAGAGCTATTCTGCCACCCCGAATTCAGAAAAGTGAAGAGGCCTCTATTGCGTGGTTGAAATACATTGAAAACCAGACAGTGATTCCTGGTGGCCATGCTGGCATCGATTCCCTGGCTATCTTGAGATTTGGCGAGTATCTGCAGGGAATTTGACCAGCGGGAAAGTTCAAGTGAATTGCACAGGTGTGGCCGTGGATTGTGGGCTTTTGTTGAACCACTATGGTTTTTGGGTGGTAGGAGGACATCGACACAAGGCATTGTAGCTAGAGAGACACGGGCCCTTCGGAAAAATTGCGCACTGAAATTAAATATGAGCATATGTGGGTGAAGCGGAACTAGAGAACTATATTCGCCAGTCTGTACCATCCCTGGAGGAACCTCAAGAATTCTGAAGGGACGAGGGAGCTTTGCACCATTTGAAGAGCGACGACCATTTGCCATTGTGTCGAGAGTCAACAGGCTCCCACGGCGGGATCAACTAGAGAATGGAGAATGAATAAACAAGGAGACGAAGAACAACAGGCTCATTACTAAGATCGGGCCAAAGGTGGCAGCGGGACAGGCATATCCATAATCAAATTATAATGCCAATTAGTAATACATTAAGCATGTGGCCATAGGGGATGGAAGGCCATTATGAGGAGGAGCGTACTCACCCGCAAGGAATAAGATCACTCACATCAGGTGGGGAATTTAACAGCGTGCACCAACTCGTGTACGATGCTGCTTGGCCAGCGAGTGCCTCGACGGAGGGAGGCTATGCGCGAATGTGAGACTCAAGCATGGACACAGTCAGTGGAGTATAATGTTTTTTTTTTAAATGGGAGTGGCTAGTTCTTTTCAGAAGCATCATGGGTGTGTTGCTTGGCCAGCGAGTGCCTGGGCTGAAGGAGGCTATGCGCGAATGTGAAACTCAAAGATATACACGGTTAGTGGAGTATCATGTTTTTTTTAATGGGAGAGGTTAGTTCTTTTTAGAAGCATCATGGCTCCTCTTTTTATAGATATATTGGTTACAAATAAGTGTAAGAACCGACACATCAAAATATATTAATCGCAATCATCAATACAATATACATTGCAGCAGCAGCTAATTAAAGTATCTAATTCATTAAAATTATTTGGAATTAAAGTTATTTGGGTATTATAGGTGGTGTGGGCTAAGTAAGCTGACTGTATCCTCCCCTAGCACAAGGACAAGGTTGTTGACGATTGTCTTTTCTCGAGCACAAAGACAACCACTTAGGTGAGGCTCAATCGTAGGTCCCATGTTAACCAATTACACTAATATCAATTATACTAATGATATTGGAAACAAACTAATATAACATTAAAATTAATTAAACAACAAACTAATATTACATTAAAATTAATTAATTAATAAAAATTAAATAAATATGTATTTTTATAA